>CANYCX012639085.1:0-17481 GCA_948193385.1 Breynia disticha f. nivosa
ATATATATATATATATATTTGAGGTTGTTGATGTTTGGGATGGTTTTAAATGCTGAGGTGTGTGTTGTTTGATAGGTTGATACCGTTTGAGAGCTATTATTGTGTTTAAAGCTATTTTTACAGGAATGGACTTATATTATGGGTATATTCAGATTATAGCCGATATATAGCAGTTCTACATAAAGTATGAACTTGCAATTTAAGAATATAAGGGCGTATTAGCTTAACACAAAGCTTACTCCATGGATGTGTTAACTATTACGATCTATATTCAGAGTATATAACAGATATACTATAAACTGAGGATACGATATAGTTGTACACATGATTAATAAGAATTGAAAAAGATGAATAAAGGTTAGTATTAATGAACTACTTAAATATTACAAGAGAAGTTTTAAAATATACGTACATTAATAGTAATGAGAGTAATTAGCAATTGATATACTATTTGTGATTGCATTTGCATCATTATTATGTGGAATGTGTGTTAATTTTTTTATTTTGTTTTATAGATATGTCAGACCCCAGACATTCTACAGAGAGAGAGGTAGCAGCGGACCCTACAGTACAGTTATCACGTACAGGATCGAGAGATACATAGTATGATCCTAATTTTCCACAGTATGGACCAGCTGCCTATCCTTATCCACCTTCACCTTACTATCCTATGTACAGATATCCACCTTTGATAGATTATCATATTAGAGCTAGAAACTTTAAGGAATTGAAGAAGTTGGGAGCTATAGAGTTCAGTGGTATGATAGATCCACGAATGGCATAGGAGTGGCTGGATCAGATTATCAGAGTTTTTGAGATGATGCAGGCAAGTACGGAGGACAGGTTAGAGTTTAGAGTATCTTTGTTACAGGTGGTGTATATGAATGGTGGAAGATGGTACCACATTCTCTTGAGATTCCTCGAGTTATATCTTGGGAGGATTTTTCACGGGAGTTTAGGAATAAGTATTTAACTGATGTGTATTTGAATGTAAAAACGAAGGAGTTTTTAGCTTTGAAGTAAGGGAAGTATTTAACTGATGGATCCATTTAATTTATAACCACATACTCCCGGCCAATAAGGCCCATTCGCAAACGTCAGTACTGAGGCCAAATGAGAGCGTAAATTGAAAATATAATTGGGATCAGGGTTGATCATGCTAGGGAGTGCATTAGTTGGCATGCATTTCAATTTATACCATGTTGTATAAATGTGAATGATCATATGTGAATTGATGAGTCAAATGAAGTGATGAAATGATCATATGTGATTGTTTCGCAATGTGAAATGTTTTGGGAATGAAATTGGGCATATGGATGTGGTATGCTTTAATACTTGTTATCAGTTGAGTGTGATTGCTAATTGTTAAAGTAATGAGAATGCTTGTTGATGCCATGTTATGTGTAGCTTGAGCTTGTGGAAATTTGGTCATTTATAGATATATTCAACGATTGAGTTTCAAGTGAAAAATGTAGTAAGAAATTGTGGGCTTTAATTGCATGAAACTTGCTTGGAAATTTCTTTAAAACTTCTTGAAAATTTTGGCGTTTGATATGGTGATGAATGAAACCAAATTTGAATAAGTATGAGTGACAGAATACCAGTCACGATCATGACTGGCATTCTAATCACAATTGGTGATTGTGGACCAGTCACAATCGTGACTAACCTTATAGCTGAAGGAGAAATGGATTGAAAACAGTCACGAACGTGACTGATCTTAGTCACAATCGTGACTGGCCTTCTGGTCAAAAGTGATTACTTATCTGATTGGTTCTGAGGGTAAGCCACGTTTGTGATTGTCCCAATCACGTTCGTGATCAAGGTTCATGGCCATTGAATCACGTTTGTGATTCATCCAGAGGTAAGCCATTTTTTCAACCGAATAACACTCACGTTCGTGATTCATGCCATTCACATTCGTGACTACCCCTCTGATTACTTATTGGTGAAATTTCTGGGACTCACAAACTTGATTGACTCAATCACAAACGTAACTATCCGCCTGTGTTGAAAAGCTTGGTTAAACAGTTTGTGGCTAAATGTATCTAAATGTGTCCACTTATTTCTATATGTCATAACTTAATTATATGCTTAAGGATATCCCATAGAAATTTGTCAAATCCTTAGTAAACCTCCATGGGAATATATGCTAAAGTTGGAATGGATTTGATATGTTAATTCACTCTTTTATAGGAAATGGCTTAAATGTATGTGTGATGATTTTGGTGGATTAGTAATCAAAACGTGAAGGTTCTTAAGTGTTCATAACATTGTATGAATAAATGAATGTATGTATGAATGCTAATTGTGTAGGAAAGTTGTCCACTTCGGTAAGTGTCGCTTATTGAGTTTCACGTCTCATTGCGTTTTATGCCTGCCATATTGGCAGGGACATTAGGGGCTTTGGACGAGAAGGTGTAGATCATTTCTCTTGTTTTCTACTCATCTACCAAGGGGAAAAGAATCGAGGTGGACTGTGCACTAGGGTTTGGTTTGATCCCATATCATACAAAGGCTTTGTATTGAATATTTCATAGTGCATACATGTATTTTGTTAGGTTATAATTGAAATGGGATCGTTTAGGTTCTTTTTCTTTTATAACCATATGTATTTTGTATACTTTGATCATTTTTTGGATGTTTTTTTACATCTTGTATAGCTTTATTAAAATTATTGAAATTGTAAATTTTAGAATTTTAATTCCAAATTGTTATTTTCAAAATTCATGATTTTCAAGTACGGGTACCACTTGAAGGGAACGAAAAATGTAAATATACGGAAGAACGTGGTAGTCGAATTTTAGGGTCACATTTAGTGGTATCATAGCCAGGTTTTCAAAATGCTCGGTTCCTGAAGTTATGGGTCTTGAGTCATGCATTATTTCGATTATCAAAATATGTTTTCAATTGCATGCATGCTAGATTTTGGAAATGTTAATGGAGGAAGGACAAGGTGATAGCACACACGAGGCTCCAATTCTTTAGAGTCGGTATATGGAAATGTTAATGTCCCCAATGCAAGTGAACAAGCCCCTTCAAACCGCCAAGAACAAGCTCAACATCTGGCTGTACAATAGTTGCAAGATCTAATAGGAACATCCGTGAGAGATCAACTCCCTCGAGCTCAAAGATTGGAGATTGATCGCAACCATGAACTGATTAGAAAATTGGGAGGAAAGCCTTTCTCCACCACTACAGATCCCTCGGTCGTGGAAGATTGGATGAGGGATACAAAGAGGGTTCTGAGCAGGATGAATTGTACCTCTGTACAGAAAGTTCAATATGCTACCTCCTTGCTGGAAGGGGAAGCAATAAACTGGTGGGAGATGGTTACTGGGAGTTTGAGTGAGCCTCTCACCATGACTTGGGAGAAATTCCAAAAGGTGTTTTGTTGAAAAGTACACCCCACCGGTGTATAGGAGAGAGAAAAGGTAGAGTTTTTCAAGCTGGAGCAGGGTGATCTGTCAATGGCAGATTATGAGGTTAAATTAACTCGTCTTTATAGGTATGCACCGGAGGAAGTGGCGATCGATGAGTCTACGAGAGATCGATTCAAATTGGGATTGAGGTGTTAGATCAACCTCTTACTAGCTGCACAACCCCCTACCTACTCAGCTCTGCTTATAGCGGCATTGTAAGCATAGAAGGCTTTTGGGGCAGAAAAGCCTCGAGAGGTCAAAAAGGCCAAACATGACGGAAGCTTTGTTGGGCAAAGAGTTTCAGTTCTCAAGGGTTTGGAGTGACCAAATATAAGAAGTTTGTCGGAAGAGTAGCAGGCACGGCAGGGAGACCCTTCTCTAGGTATAGTGACTGGAGTGTCTCTAACGACAGGAAAAAGGCTGGTTTGCTATTATTGTCAGAGAAGGGGCATATGGCATAAGATTGCTACAAGAAGAGAGATAATGAGGCTAAGGCTCAATGCTTCCAAACTAGTGTAGGGGATAATCAAAGGAGTGTCATTGGAAACAGAGGTCGAGGTGCCCACTCTGGAAAAGTTGGATCACATTCCAAAGGTCCTTAAGATAACCAGTCGCACCTCAGGCCAGGGTCTATGCTATAGCTAGAGGAGAGGCGGAGGATGACCCAAACATCATTTCTGGTACCATTTATATTTCGGGCATTTCCACATATATACTTATATACTCTGGTGTATCATGTTCATTTATTGACTCTAACCATGTATTAAAACTGAATTTAAGGGTAGAAACTCTAGATTCTATCATAATGGTGATAATGCCCTCTAGGCATGGACTGGCTCTCGAAACATAGACTAGTATCAGATTGTTTTTTGAAGGAAGTCTCCATTGAGATAGACGGGGGAAAGGAAATCTTATTTGTAGGCGATAGAAGGGAGGTACCATCTTGTCTGATACCTGCAGTGCAAGAAGTGAGATTGATGAAAGATGGATGTGAGGCATACCTTACTAGGGTGGTTGACACTACGGAGCCTAGTGTGGGAGTATAAAAAATTATAGTGGTATACTCGGACATTTTTTCAGAGGATCTTCCCAGACAACTGCCTACTAGAGAGCTGGATTTTGAAATTGAAATCGTACTGGGAATGGCTCTTATATCGATAGCACCCTATCGAATGGCACCAGCCAAATTGAAGGAGTTAAAGAAGCAGTTAGAGGAGTTACTCGATAAAGCTTTCATAAAGCCGAGTATTTCTCCATGGGGAGCGCCAGTATTATTCGTCAAGAAGAAGGAGGAAAGTATGAGACTATGTATCGATTACTGTCAATTGAATCAGGTGATGAGAAGAAACAAATATCAGTTACCTCGAATTGATGATCTTCTGGATCAGTTGAAGGGCGCACTGGTGTTTTAAAAAATTGACTTAAGGTCATGTTACTGGCAATTGAGAGTGGAGGAGAATTCAGTGCCTAAGATAGTGTTCAGGACTAGGTATGACCACTTTGAATTCATAGTCATGTCATTTGGGTTGACGAATGCCCCAACAGCATTTATGTCTTTGATGAACAAAATTTTCGAACCCTATCTAGACAGGTTTATGGTGGTTTTTATAGATGATATTCTCATATATTCGAAGAGTAGGAGGGAGCATGAGGAACACTTGAGGGTGGGATTACAGATTTTGAGAGACAAACAAATGTATGCCAAGTTATCAAAGTGCGAGTGTTGGATTAAAGTGGTTGCATTTTTTGGACATGTAATCTCTAGGCATGGGGTTCAACCGGATCATTTGAAAGCTCCAAAAATGTAACAAAAATTCATAGTTTTTTAGGTTTGGCAGGTTATTATCAGTGGTTTATTCAAGATTTCTCGATACTTGTGAGACCCCTCACTAGCCTGTTGAAAAAGAATGCTAAGTTTGAGTGGAGTGAAAGGTGCCAAAGGAGTTTTGAGGAGATTAAGAAGAGGCTTACTAAAGCTCCAGTGTTGACTCTACCGTCAGAGGATGGAGAATATGTGGTATATACTGACGCATCTGGGTTGGGAATAGGTGGTGTTTTATTGCAAAATGGAAAGGTGATAGCATATACTTCGAGGCAGTTGAGACCACACGAGCAAAATTACCCAACACACGACTTAGAGCTTGCTGCGATAATTCATGCTCTTTACAGAGAAACCTCCAAGATTTTCACTGATCACAAGAGCTTGAAGTACATAACCACCCAGAAGGAACTAAACCTTTAGCAAAGGAGGTGAATTGAGCTATTAAAGGACTACAATTGTTCGATTGAATACCACCTTAGAAATGTTAATGTGGTAGCCGATGCACTTAGTAGGAAATCACAAGTGAAGGGTGATGTCATTGCATACAATGTGGAGTCGTTGTTTTCGATGAGGGATCTATGGCTAGAACTTCAAGTAATTAAGGAGGGGCTGTTAGCAAATATTTCGATGAGGCCTTTGATTTAAGAGAAAATAAAAGAGCGACAAATGGAGGACGATAAGTTGGTGCTTGTTAAAAAGAAAGTGTAAAGAGGTAGAGACACACCATATGAAATTGATGATTAGGGAATCCTATTGTGAAGCTCATTTTTAAATTCCTTTTTAACCCGATAACAATAATCTTTTCATAATAACAATATATCACAGGAAAATAAAAGTAGAGAGAAAGGATAATGAATATACACACGCTGTTTCATAAAATCTCAGCCCAAAACATTCGTAACATAAAATGTTTAAAAGCGAAAACATAATAAGTTTGAAAAACATTTCAAACTAAAATTCTATGTGTATATACAAATGTACAACATCTATACAAATCAAAATGTAAAAAATGAAAACTGGAGCTCAACCTCTGACGTAAGCTCAAAAAACACCGATAAGCCATGTGGTCTAGAGACAGCAGCTACCTATGATCTATAAAATCATTTAAAACAATAACGGGGTGAGTATAAACAATACTCTGTAAGTATTCTTAGCTTTAATAACTTAAATGACGTGCAGGGGAAAGCATAAATCAGCACGAGGACGTGCCTTTCTATCTTGTCCCTAGGCATCCCCGTATGTCAATTCAAACAAATCACACAAAATAGTAATAAAAAAGCACACAACATTCTATAGTCTTTATCTCACAAACAGATCAATAACTTCCATTTAATATTGCACACAGCAAATACGAACCACATAGGTTCAACAATAACAATCCTCAATCATACATATATGAATGTAATGTATGAAATGAAATGTAATTTCACAAAGAATGCCCCCGGGTTTTGTGAACAATCGCACACAGTTGTGGAATTCCTCTATCGCACAAAGCAGAGGTATATCATATAGCCTGAGCACACAACTCTGAGCAAAGCTCGTAAATATGGACCATAGCACACAACAATCCAGGATAACACACAGTAATCCTTCATCCACACAGGAATCAAATTTCTTGCCGTACAGGCTCGTGTCACACAGATATGTGATATGTAAATCTATGAGTATAACCAATATGAATATCATTCATTTTCGCACACAGCATTTGAATGACATTGATTCTGCACACAACAAAACATTTATTTAAGCTCACATAGAGCAAATCAAACAATACCACACTGGTATTCAATTAATATGAAATTCAATCATGCCACACAGGTAAACAATCCATTTCGATCAAACATAAATCATACCATTCCATTATCATAACTCTAAAGCGAACATCCCATATTCAATATTATTCATCTAGCAAACTCAACATTCCATTATATGCCAACTACTCTTCCTTTGCTTATTTACAGTAATTCCAAATCAATTACAAATCGATTTAGTAAGCATAAGAACACTTACCTCGAAATCAAGCCAAAATCAACAAACTAATCCCCTAATCAAACTCCTCCCAATAGTTGTACAGATCCTCCTATACGAAAATAACCATTCATACATTGATTTTAGCTTAATACCTTTCAATACATAAGAATTCAATAAGAATTTCAGTTGAACATAAACCATTTGTAAATCTAAAGTAAACCTTAGGTTTATACCCCTTTTCCATCAATTTTTGCACATAAACTCATCCTAACATAAACTTACACTCATTTCCAACTTCCCAACACTATAATCAGCAATTCCAGCAATTCAACACAACAGTTATATCCAATTAATCCAACAAAAACCAACCATAAACTTTATATCAACCATATCTATACCACCCCACATCTTACCTTGTCAACTTATACAAAACCCAAGCTTGCAATCTCTTTCTTTTAAGCAAAACCCTCGTATTCTCAGCTCCCCTACTGTTCTTTTGCTCTGGAAAATATTTGGTAAGTGAAGATAAATGTTCAATTCTTGAAACATCGTAATCTTAGATTTTTTTAGCATAACCGAGATCCACGTATGGTGGCAAGTGATTTACGCGTGGTCGGCACGACACTGCGTACTTCCTTGTCCACTGCTCGTACATCCCTAATTCAGCATTTCTTCGATTTTCTTCGATCGTTTCGTGTCAACCTTAAATTGACCTTTCATATACCTTTATATATTGTTATTTAAACGTTTATTTATCGTCATTTAATGACGAAAAATATCCACAATGTTACAATTCTCCCCCTCTTACAAAATTTCTTCCCTAAAATTTCAAATCAAGGAACCTTAAAGTAAAACCAAATCGTAACATTCTATATCGAAGTCTGAAATCAAAACATACCTCACCGCTCTGAAGTACAATCAGAAAACATATATGGATACTGTCGTCTCACATCTGACTGCACCACCCAAGTCGCTTGTTTTGGTGAGTGAAAACTCCACTTCACCAAAACCATCAGAATCTCACGATTCCTTAAACGTCTTACCTGCCTATCTAATATCTCGACATGCTTCTCCTCGTATGTTAACTCATAAGAAATCTCCAACTCTGGAGCACTCAACATGTGAGTAGGATCAGATCGGTACCGCCTCAACATAGAAACATATGACTCAACTTACCTAGGACTCAATCTATATGCCAGTGGTCCCACTCTCTCTGTAATCTCATACAGTCAGATATACATAGGACTCAACTTACCTCGTCTGCCAAATTTAATCACACCTCTCCAGGGTTAAACTTGTAAGAAAACTCGCTCGCCGACCTTATACTCTTCTCTAGATGATGTCGGTAGTAGTAGCTCTTCTGACGATCCTGAGCTGCTCGCATACATCGTTTTACAACATTCACTTTATCCAGGGTTTACTGAACCAACTCTGGTTCCTCAATCTGTCGCCAACCCTCAACATCCCAGTAAACTGGACTACGACACCATCTCCCGTATAAAGCCTCGTGTGGTCCCATCCCGATACTAGAATGATAATTGTTGTTATATGAAAAATTTAACTAAAGGTAAGTGATCGTCCGAATAACCACCAAACTCCATAATACATGCTCGTAACATATCCTCAATTATCTAAATCGTCCTCTCCGACTTACCATCAGTCTGCGAATGGAAAGTCGTACTAAACCTCAGACGAGTACCCATTGTATCTTGGAGACTTTGCTAGAATTGCGATGTAAACCTAAGATCACGATTAGACAATCGAAGTAGGAACATTATGTAATCTAACAATCTTGGCAACATATAAATCAGCAAGCCTATCCAACTTGTCATCTTGTTGGATAGCTAAGAAATGAAGCGATTTCATCAATCTATCAAGAATAACCCAGATAGCATCATGACGTCGGAACGTCCTTGGTAACCCAATAATCAAATCCATAGTGATTTTCTCCCACTTCCATTCTGGAATATAAAATGGTCTCAATTTTCCTGTCGGAGCCTGATGTTCTGCTTTTATCTGCTGACAATGGAGACATTTAGCAACAAACTTTGCTATCTCCCGCGTCATATGTATCCACCAATACATCTCTTGCAAATCTTGATACATTTTCGTACTACTAGGATGAACTGATAAAGGAGAAGAATGAGCTTCTATCTTCAGGTCGTTCTTCAACTCTGCAATATATAGAACTCACAATCTATCTCGATAATATAATACACCAGTATCATCAAGTCGGTGTAAAGTAGGTACCTTTCCTCGCTCTACTTTCTTCTTTATCTGCATCAGATAATCATCTTCTTTCTAACGCTAGCAATCACATCTCACATTTCAGGTCGAATGCTAATGTTGCCTAACATCTAATCCTCAATCAAATCCAACTGCACTCGTAACTCCCGTAAAGCAAATAGAGACTCTACTCTATATGTAACTGAATCATCATCCCCTATCTTTTTTCTGCTAAGTGCATCAGCAACTACACTCGCTTTTCCAGGATGATACTCCATCGTGTAGTCGTAATCTTTCAACAACTCAATCCACCGCCTCTTTTGAAGATTCAGCTCTCTCTGTGTCATAACATACTTCAGACTTTTATGATCAGTAAAAATCTGAAATGTCTCCCAGTATAGGTAGTGATGCCAAACCTTCAAAGCATGAATGATCGCTGCTAACTCTAGATCGTGAGTCGGGTAGTTAGTCTCATGTGGTCGTAATTGTCGTGATGTTTATGCAATAACTCTACCGTGCTACATTAATACTCCACCTATCCCAGCTCTAGAAGCATCTGTATAAATAACAAATCCACCTCCCTGTGAAGGTAACATCAAAACTGGAGCCTCAACTAACCTCTTCTTCAGTTCCTGAAAACTCGCTTCACAATTGTCAATCCAGACAAATGAAACATTCTTTCTGAACAAAGATGTCATAGGTATAGCTATGCTCGAAAAATCCTCCATAAAACGGTAATAATATCCTGCCAGACCCATAAAACTACATACCTCTAGTACGTTTTTTGGAATTTTCCATTCTTGCACTACTTTTGTCATACTAGGATCTGGTTTCACTCCCTCTGTTGAAATCATGTGTCCTAGAAAAATAACTTCTAACATCCAGAATTCACATTTGCTAAACTTAGCACACAGTTCTTTTTCTTTTAGTACATCGAGCACAATACGGAGATGGCTCCGTTGCTCCTCCCTGTGTGTCGAATATACTAGAACATCATCAATAAAAACCACAACAAACTGATCTAAATAAGGCTGAAATACCTTATTCATCAATGCCATAAAAATCGTTGGTGTATTCGTCAGCCCGAATGGCATAACAGTAAACTCGAAATGCTCGTAGCGAGTCCTAAAAGCAGTTTTCTCAATCGAGCTGTCCTCAACTCTCAGCTGCCAATAACCTGATCTGAGATCAATTTTAGAAAATACAGTAGCTCCCCGTAGCTGATCAATCCAATCATCTATCCATGGCAACAGATACATGTTCTTTACTGTCACTTTATTCAGCTGAAAATAGTCAATACACAATCGCATACTACCATCCTTCTTCCGTACGAATAATACTGGTGCTCCCCAAAGTTATACACTAGGTCGTATCAAACCTTTCAATCATAATTCTTCTAGTTGTCATTTCAAATCCTGTAACTCAATAGCTGCCATCCTCTAAGGTGCAATAGAAACTAGTGCTGCTCCCGACATAGTCTATCATGAAATCAGCACGTTGTGGTGGAAATCTCGATAACTCGTCAGGAAATACCTTAGAATACTCACAAAAAATCTCTACATCTCGTACCTCTAATACAGGTTGATTCAGATCAACTACTAAAGCAAGATAGGCATCACAACCCTCTTGTATCAACCTCGTAGCAATCACCGCCGAAATCAGGCAAGAAGGAATAGTCTTCCTTTCGCCTACTAACAATACACGTCGCTCACCATCAACCACAATCACGACTTCTTTCGAATAGTAGTCGACCATAGCACAATTTTTGGATAGCCAATCCATACCTAAAATAATCTCAAACTATGACATCCTTAAAACAATCAAATCAGCTAAGTACGTCGACTCACCAATATGTAACTCACAGTGTCATAAAATATGTCTCAACAACACTGTACCTCCTACTGGCATCAGTATTGAAATAGTATAACGCAGACGCTCTATACTACCTCCAATATGGTCTACAACTGAGTCACTCACAAAAGAGCACGTAGAACCTAAATCAATCAATACTGAAGTAATATATGAAAAGATAGAAATAGTACTAGGGATTATGTCTGGATCCTCTACAGCCTCATCTCTAGTCATATCATAAACTCGGGCCTGTGGTGCTGACCCTAATGGTGCCGCTGCTCCCGTAGATCCACCTCCTCGACCAGAACCAACTACTCCACCTTTGGCAGCTGATCTACCTCTAGAAGTAGATCCAGAACCTTTACCACCTCTACCTCTACTAGTACCACTCGATACTACAAGTCTAGCCTCAGTAACACTACTCTGTTGGGATACCTCACCACCCTGTAGCCCCAGTCTCTTTGGGCAGTCTCTGGAAAAATGTCCCGACTGGCGACAAGTATAACATAGTGGAGTGGTCTCTCTGCCGATATAAGTACTTGTACCGTGACCATGAGGAAAAGGAGGCCTGGTGTAATAACCTTTACCACCTCCAGCTCTTCTCCCAGACTGTCTAGTCTCACTACCGCCGGTCTCTCTGGGTTGCCTAAAATCATTCTTCTTCTTTTTCTACTGCTGCTGAGAACTGGAACTACATAAGACTCAATGTCGCTTTCCTTTTGATTTAAATCCCTTTGCCTCTAACTCTACTACTCATATCGCTGTCTCAAGTAACATCTCACAAGTCGGAGGCTTCATCGCAATCCTGTTTCGAACCAGATACCTCAAACCTCTCTCAAATCTATCTCTTCTCTTTCTGTCTGTGTCAACATCCTCTGGAGTGTATCGAGATAACCTGGTGAACTCTGCCTCGTACTCAACCAATGTCATCTCCTTTTGTTTCAACTCCAGAAACTCTATCTTTTTCTTTGTCTGATAATGTGGAGGAGTGTACTCATCAGTAAATCTCCTCAGAAAATCATCACAAGTCAACACTGAAGAATCTCTCTGACTATTTGGAATCAACTCCCACCAATTCTAGGCTAATTTCTCGATAAGAGAAGTAGTGTACCTCAATTTCTGCTATGACGTACATCTCTGGCACGTCAGAATCCTCTCTACAAGCCTGAGCCAATCATCAGCATCAGCTAGATCTGTGGTACCCTCAAATTTCTTTGCCCTTTATTTTCTAACCTCTTCAAAGTTTTTATCAATATTGATATTCTGGTTACCTAAACCTCTATCCTGCTCTCTCATCATTTTTTACATCATCTCCTAGAACGGAGCATATACAGGATCATACGGAGCTATAGGCATCGTAGGCTGTGCAGGCTGCTCTAGAGGTACTGGGATAGATCCTTGTCCATCAACTGAATATCTGGACTCTACAGTATGACAGGAGATATGTCATCTAAATCATTTCAGATTTTCAAATCACAACTCAGATTTTTAAGATCATAAAGTGTGAAAATCTTTAGTATAGTCCACAGAGAATTTAATCCCTGCTCTGATACCACTAAATGTGAAGCTATTTTTAAATTCCTTTTTAACCAGATAATAATAATCTTTTCATAATAACAACAAATCACAGGAAAATAAGAGGCGAGAGAAAGGATAAAGAATATATACACGTTGTTTTATAAAATCTCATCCCAAAACATTCGTAACATAAAAAGTTTTACAGTAGAAACGTAATAAGTTTGAAAACATTTCAAACTAAAATTCTGCATGTATATACAATTGTACAACATCTGTACAAATCAAAATGTCAAAAATGAAAACTGGAACTCGACCTCTGACGCAAGCTCAGAAAACACCGATCAGCTCTGTGGTCCATTGACAGCAGCTACCTATGATCTGCACAATCATTTAAAATAATAACAGGCTGAGTATAAACAATACTCAGTAATTATTCTTAGCTTTAATAACTTAAATGACGTGCAGGGGAAAGCATAAATCAACACGAGGACGTGACTATCTATCTTGTCCCTAGGCATCCCCGTATGCCAGTTCAAACAAATCACACAGAACAGTAATCAGAAAGCACACAACAGTCTATAGTCTTTATCTCACACAGAGATCAATAACTTCCATTTAATATTGCACACAGCAAATATGAACCACAAAGGTTCAACAATAACAATCCTCAATCATACATATATGAATGTAATGTATAAAATGAAATGAAATGTAATTTTACACAGAATGCCCTTGATTTTGTCCACCATCGCACACAGTAGTGGAATTCCTCTATCGCACACAGCAGAGGTATGACATATAGCCTGAGCACACAGTGCAAAGCTCGTAAATATGGACCATAGCACATAGTAGTCCAGGATAACACAAAGTAATCCTTCATCCACACAGGAATCGTATTTCTTGCCACACAGGCTCATGTCACATAGATTTGTGATATGTAAATCTATGAATATAACCAATATGAAAATCATTCATATTCGCACACAACACAACATTCATTTCAGCTCACACAGAGCAAATCAAACAAGACCACACTGGTATTCAATTACTCTCTAATTCAATCATACCACACAAGTAAACAATTCATTTCGATCAAACATAAATCATACCATTTCCATTACCATTCCAACATTGGAATGGCATTTTACGAGGCTCTGTATGGTAGAAAGTGTAGAAGTCTAATATTTTGTGATGTCGAGGCTTAAGATAGATTGAAGGATCAGAATTGGTACAACAAACCGTGGAAAAGGTACAAGTGATCAAAAAAGTGCATGAAGGCTGTTCAAGATGGTCAGAAGAGCTATGCTGATAAACATCGACAGGACATCACCATAAGGTAGGTGAGAAGGTGTTTCTTAAGGTATCTCCCTGGACAGGAGTCTTAAGATTCAGTAGAAGCAGAAAGCTAAGCCCTAGATTCATTGGCCTTTATGAGATCGTTAAAAGGGTAGGACCCTTAACTTATCAGCTCCGATTACCGAATGAACTTTCTTGGTTACATGATGTGTTCCACGTGACCATGTTAAGGTGGTATCGATTGGATCTGAGCCACGTGATTAAGGAGCCCGAAGTGGAGATCTCAGAGGATATGACATATAAGGAGGAACCTGTTGAAATCCTTGATCAGATGGTTCGCAAGTTGCAGAACAAAAAGATTCCGATGGTTATAGTCAAATGGAGTTTCCATTCATCGAAAGAGGCTACCTGGGAAGTCGATGGGGAGATGCACAAACGTTATCCTCATGTATCTCCAAAATCAAGTACGATTTCAATTTCAAGGAAGAAATTTTCTTAAAGGGGTAGAGTTGCAACACCATGAAATTTTGATTTAATTAAAAATAAAATATATTCCCAAGAAAAATGAGGGTAAATTTTTCGTGTTTAAAATTTACGAAATAAATTGAGTGGAACCGTGATACATGATTTAGAGCGGGAAATTAGAAAGTTAGAGGGATTAAAATGAGGGTCGGAATTTGTGGGCCGATTACAATGGAATAGTCACCAAGCCCAAGTTAAACCTTAAAAACCTTTTCTCTTTTCCCTTCTCAACCACTCACACCTTATTTCCTCCATACCCTCCCTCCATAGCTAAAAACTTCACCATAATTTCCCACGAAACCCTAATGTTAAGGAGTTCCAAAATCAGTTGGAGATCGAATCTCGGTAAGCATTCCTAAATTGTTCTTGTAAATCCCATATGTTTTCCATAACCCTAGATTTTCGACCTCATGACTATTTTATCCTAGCTCTGATTTAAGTAAACGATGTCTCGTTAGAAAGCTTAAGATGCCTACTATCCTTTACTAAGCATTTTTTATGGTAAATTGCTGTTTGGGGACTCAAAATCACTAAAAGAAGTGGAACCCTACAAAGTGACAAATTTAACCTTTTTGTGACCAGAATTTTTCCGTGTTTCGTTACTTATGTAAGATTCCTTAAAAACCATTGACTGTGCTTTAAGTGTTAATTTGATTGGGTGTTATATCATGAGGGAGATTAGAGAAATGGTGGAAAGTTGGTTAGGTAAAAGAGGGAAATGTGAAAAACGTAAGCTAGAGTGTTCTAGGAGGTGAGGATCATTCCATTATACATAGATGAACTTGTTTGAGCATTAATGATGGTTGGTGAAAAGGAAATTTAAAGTGGTAGTTGGGTTAGTGATTAATAAGGAGGGGGTTAAGACGAGAAGAAATAACCTAATGTAAAATATATGCATTTTAGGTATGGCTCATTCATGGTATAAAATTATATGAACATTTGGTTGATGTGAATTTATACCTTCAATAATAGGAAATTCGAATCATGGCGAGGGAGACACCCGAGCGAGCCGTTAAGTGCTTTGGATGAGGTAAGTAACACGAGCGCAACTTCCCTTGGTTTGTATGTTTTTCTTAGCTGAGAATGCGTGGTTTGGTTGTTACTCAATGTGTTGAGTATGCATGTTGCTTGTATGATTGGTTCATGGAGGAATGGTCATGTAATTGAAGTGTAATTGAATATGTTTAATGAGTATGTTTGATACAATGTAAAAGCTTAGATGATTGTTGTGTGATTATGTTTGTTGGCTTAATGTATTGCTGATTATGTTTGAGTTTGTTTGATGATTGAGAGTTTAGCTCAACACTTGATTGGGAAGCATCACATGATTTGATTAGAAGTGTATGTTTGAGGTTGTATTATTGATGCACACAATATTCATGTACTTAGTGCTCAAAGGGAGAAAATTTAAAAGAACACATGGGCTCTTAGTGAGCATAATGAGGGAGTGGTTATGTACGCTTAGTGCTCAAAAGTACGGGTAGTATATAACGCATGCTACACCGAGGCACGGTGGTGAAATGCTCAAAATATCTTGGTGTATACGAGTGAGCCAACATTTATTGGCACTGTGGTAAAATGCTCGGAACACCATGTCGCATAAATGTGAATGATCATATCTGAATTTGTGAGTGAAGTGAAGTGATGAAATGATCATGTGTGATTGTTTGGCGATGTGAAATGTTTTGGGAATGAAATTGGGCATATGGATGTGGTGTTCTTTGATACTTGTTATAGGTTGAGTGTCATTGCTAATTGTTAAGGTAATGAAGGACTCTTGTTAATCATCAGCCTCTACATCTTTGCTAACTACAATGCATATACATTAGACAAAGGTTTGTCGTAGAGCATATCCCGCTACGATCCAACTCCTATTGTCTGCGACACATAATAAGCAGGGCTATTACTCTCAGATACCTTATCTAATGATCTGGACAGTAGGAAGGTATACGTAACAACCTTATTATCCACTCCCAGAGTAACTTGACTATGTTTGGCATAAAGCAAAGCCTAAGCCGTGACCAGAAAAGGTCGTGCCAATATCAGCGAACACTAAAAAAATCTAGAAATCCACTACCACGAAGTCTACCTGAAAGACGAGATTATCAACTCAAAATTCTGTATACGCTTGATGTTTAATCTCGACCCGCTATCAACCAACAAATTTCCAAGGACACGTTGTTGTAGTAGCTAGGAATGGAAAAGGTTCTAGGGTCAGACAGTTTAGCCAGCATAATGGGAGTACCAATAAAATTTCTGATAACTCGGGTGATTGAGGCCTCATCCTCCTCTATCTACTGAGATGCGACCGCTATAACATCCCCTCTAAAAAGTTCTCGAATCTCATCTCTTCATCTACCCCAACTGTACACTGGTATGGGATAAGAACCTCATTGAATGGCAAAAGAACAAAACTAACCTATTCTTTAGGGTTCTTTTTAGTGCTACTGGGCAGTGAACCTTACGGCTTAGCACCAAGCTACTTTGCCATCTGACTTATTTAATATTCGATATTTTTTAGATTCGTCTGTAAATCTCAGTTCTAGCATTTCGAGTCCTCACATTCCTTTCGACTCAGTAAACATTTATCATGTCTCTCTTCTAAGCGCTCGAGCTGCCATCACTGGCACTGGCACGATCAAAACTACTAAAAGTAATTTAATTTCTGACATGTAGTGGCTGGTAAGGGTATCTCTGACGAGGAGGAGGTGGATGTTGTTGGATAAAATGTTTATATGTTTTGATAATGTGCTAAATTGATAATGTGTTAAATTGATAAACATGTTAAGAATTATATTTGTTTTGATAATGTGCTGAATTGAAAAATGTGTTTTGATATTTTGCTAAATTGAT
>CANYCX012639195.1:0-15349 GCA_948193385.1 Breynia disticha f. nivosa
GTACTTTATTTAAAAATACTTATTTTCATAAATTAATCAAAATTAGTGACTAATTAAATGATAAATGCCCAACCGATTATACCTTAATAATAATATTATTGTGTTGGCAAAAAAATTATAAGCACCTCAAATTATGAAAAATAAAATTGAGTGAAATGTATATTTTATTTATTCAATAAATTAGAAGTGGAATAAAATAAAAAATAAACTAAAATGACGTTAAATATAAAAGGATTAATTCAATTAATTACTAAGAAATTAAAAGAAACTTTATAAAGATGATATTTCGAAAAAAAAATGTGTATATAAAAAATTATCAAAAAATAATCAAGTTAAGATTCTATACGTAGGTAGTCAATTTTGTAAGTTTACATAATTGACACGTATTCATATCTATTCCATATTCACATATGTTAACAAATATGAACTTATAAATATAAAACATATGTGAACTTATGAATTTAAGTATTATAAAATCTCAAATTGATTATTTATCAATCAAAATTTTTACACATCATAACATATTATAATTTCAAAGTGACACTCCTATTTAATTTTAGACTTTGAAGCGGGTACGACGATTCCGTTGAGAGTTCTAACATGATAGGAGTGACATGATATCGAAAACACTATTTTCTACGGAAATGAAGTGAGAACAAGAGACGAGTTCTGAATTCGGAATTGCTGATGGAGGAGGGGATCGTTACAATTGTGAATCGACATTTCAGAACCGTCTATTTATATCTTAATGTTTCATGGAATTAGAATCAAAACCGGACATAACCGGTTCTAACGATTTTGATTTCAGTTCTGCAATTGACACTTCAAAACCGACAGTTTCAACTTCAAAACCGACAGTTTCAGTTTCAGTTCGCCAATCACCGGTTTGGATTAAATTTTCACACTTACAGCTAGAAGATGGCATCGGTTTCATCGACGATCGTCCGGTTATTTATTCTTTGTCAAACATCAATAATCGCCCGCCGAACAACCAACAGCCATCCCTCCCCTCCCATCCCATCAACAAAGCTACATTCAATTCTTCTGTGACTGCAATTAACGTTTTCTAATTTCTTCACGCAAACCCATTCTTTTTTCCTTTTCTTCATGGAAAAACATACATTTCATCTTTATACCTTATTTCCCCGTCTTCTTCTCACAGACAATCGCCATTGTCAACGCATAAATAACTACAACTCATTTGTTCTTTGAGTGGTATTCGATCTTAAATTGCAAATAACTCATTTCTTGTTCAGTTTAATTTGAAAACAATCATTTGTTATTTGAATCGTTCACAACTCATTTGTTATTCTATTCGATTTAAAATGAATTTCACAATATTTAAGGTTGGTATTCAAATAACTACCTTCCCACTAGTTCGAAGTATAACATTTAGAACTCAACCTAAAATCGGGAAAATGACGGTGACATATATATAAAGAAAAATGTGTTACTTATTTCGGCCAACCGATTCAATAATTAATGTATTTTTCAGATCAAATTGAGTAGCTCAACTCCTTACCTGTCTCAACTACATCTCCTTAATTACACTCACTTCACCACATTTTAATTCCTCTTGCAACACACTCTATTTCATTCTCACTTCAATTCGGGTAATACCATCTCTTTGTTCTACTCTCATGGCTGCCTTTTTCTCAATTCTGCGTCGCATATACCTCTCAGTTTACAACTGGGTTGTATTTTTTGGCTGGCAAGTTTCTATCTTTTCTTCATTTGGATCAAGCCCTTTTCATTTTTTGCTTGTTTTGTTCAAGTTGTAATCTTTGCTTGTTTTGGATCAAACCCTTTTCGTTTTTTGTGCTTGTTTTGTTTAAATTTGTGTTCTTTTTAATGTTTTTCAGGTTGCAGACTTTGTATCTTACTTTAAAGACTTTGAAGGAATCAGGACATGAACATGTTTACAGTGCTGTTGAGAAGCCTCTTCTTTTTGCACAAACTGCTGCAGTTTTGGAGGTGTGGGTTCAACAAAGTGAACATATATGATTTTTTGGCTAGTTTTTTTTTTTTTTGCTATTTTGTTGTTGAGTTGGATGGCGTAAGCGCCTGAAGCTTTGTTTTTGTTTTTTGTTGCTGGGTCCGGATTTGAATTTGGATTGGAGCAGATTTTTCATAGTTTAGTTGGTGAGTTTTTGATATCTCTGCCATTTCTGTTTTTGTGATCTACTGTTATGCAAGAAAGACTCTTAAAAGATATTGAATTGTGCTATGTTATGTTCTGATATTTTTGTTTTTGTCGTGAATTAATAGGATTGGTGAGGTCTCCGGTATCTGCAACCTTGCCACAGATTGGTTCAAGATTATATTTAGCTTGGGTTATTTTGTATAGTGTTCCTGAGGTTAGATTTTAGACTCACTTTTGATCTTTAATAATGGTTTCTGCGTGCTTTTATGAAACAGGAGGATAAAAACTTTGAATAATTGTGCAGGTTCGGACTCACTTTCTCGTTACATCTTTGGTCATCAGCTGGTCACTCACTGAGGTTAGTACTCTCACATTTTTGTTGAACGCCAATGTTATCAACAAAATTTTGTCATGCTAATTTATTTGTTCCTGGCTTTCGATTGATTGTATTGCGGAAAAATTGAGATGTTGGCATTCACTATTTCGAAATTACTATGACCTTGAGATTATGAGCATTGCCTTCAGCAGGGAGCATGTTAGGAATTTGTAGTTTTTGTAAAGAGAACTATGGTGCATTTACATTTATGAATGTGAAAGACTTCAAAGATCGTAACCATTTCAGTCTGGTCATTGCTTGAAAATTGAGTTCATATGAAGCTGAAGAACAGCAAACTTCTAGTTGCATAATATAAGCATTTCAAATTAAGAAAGAAGAAATTTAAAATTTTGCATGTCAAAAATATTGTTAATATGGAATTAGATGTGTACTAGTGCTGTTGCTTCAAGAATGAAGAGAAGTTTTTTCTTGGATGGATCTGTTTCAAATCATTTTCCAATCAAACTCTTCTTTTATGGTATTTAGTATACTATGGTTAAATAAACATCAAGCTCACAAAACTCCAAGGACTGGCCCCTAACTTTTTTATTTTTCCCATATTTGCAGATTATTCGGTATTCATTCTTTGGCTTGAAGGAGACATTTGGTTCCGCACCTTCATGGCTCTTATGGCTCAGGTAACATTCGAATGGTTGGTGAAAATAGAGAATATTAATTATTTGTGATTACACATGGTTTCTGCAGATTTTTAGTATCCAAAATATTTGATCAGTATTTAATTTGTCATGGCAGGTATAGCACCTTTATGTTGTTGTACCCAACGGGCATCAGCAGCGAAGTTGGTCTGATCTATGTTGCTTTACCGTTTATTAAGGTAACTTACAATAATGGCAGCACTGCAAAAGTTCGTTTGTTCTTCGCCAACTGAATACGTAATATGACAATGAACACGCTTGTCTTGACATAACTCTTAATTACACGGCATCGCTTCAGATAATCTTGTTGCTTAGAGAGCATATAGCAATCTATGAGAGGCAGTTAAATAGTAGTAGAGCTTGATAAATCATCTAGGTATCGATTTCCTTTTTCGAGCTTTCTTCTATCATCGAGTCTTGCAGCAGTATTACACTTGTTTCATATCTCCAGCTGAAACAATCCTCTTCATGTTAAGCATTTGACGTTTTTGTGGTTTCTTCATTTAAAACCCTAAATTGGAGAACATTGCCGGTCGTAGAAGTAGCAGTTGTTAGTCAATCACTGAATATGCTTTGTTGTTCTCAGGAAGCACACAAATACTGTATACAGATGCCAAACAAATGGAACTTCTCTTTCGATGACTATTATGCTGCATTTCTTGTCCTTGGAATCTATGTCCCAGGTAGAAACTTGCTTCTATACCAAATTCGTCCCATCTACAATCCGTTCCGCTGCTATTTGCTTACGCTTCCTGTCTAAATGTGCTGCAGGTAGTCCTCACATGTACACCTATATGCTTGGCCAAAGAAAGAGAGCTCTCTCGAAATCGAAAAAGGAATAGAGTTTCAGCTAATTTATCCAATGCTTTATTCATTATTTTTCGTTCTATATTCTGTGTAGCATGCCTTGCCAACTCAAATAGGTCTTCTAAGCTTAAGAATTGTATTCACCAGAGACAACCAAAAGGCTTCTGTATTTCAATTATACTAAAGAACCTTGCTTGAGTATTAATGACATTTTTCATATGATCTTTTTGATTTAAACTTGAGGAAAATACAATTAGCTCGTTATTATATCAATGAGTTCTGTGATAATAACAATAACATTAAAGTTGTTTTGTATAATCCTCTCGAATGGCAAGTTTCTGGTGAAGAACAGTCAATTACTAACAAATGGAAGCAAAAAGCTCAGTTGCATTCCAACTTCTGTTTCAATTGGCTTGACTACAATGAAAAAACTGGTCTTTAAACTTTCACTGATTCCACACGAAACGAGGACACATGCAATAATGATAATCATCAATTACTAGCTTTACTTGTTTGTACAAAAATGCAACTTTATTGAAATAACACTTTGACAAGTAATAAGAATCCTTTAAATGCAATCGTGGTTGCACTGTTGCAGAGAATCTGGTTTGTTTTATTTTTGTTTGATATACTCATAAGTGATTTATTGCTGCCAGAAATATTTATTGCATTTATTTAAGCTAACTGTGCATTAATGCTTACACAACCTACTATATAAAACATTTATGGAATTCTTTCTTTTCATTGCTTTGCTTTTGCTTCTTTTTCATTGATATGGTGCTTGTTTACTGCATGTTATGATCTATAGGGCATTATTTCAAAAAAAAAAAATTACTTTCTCCATTTCTTTGAATCAGAATCATGAATATGTAAATTGTCACTCAAATTAGCTTTAACAATTGGTGGCGGCGGCTGTTCGTTCACGTCCCAGAAATGGCGGAAGATGATTGATTAGTCACACTCGTATTGAGCTTCACCAATAATGAATCAAGAGGTTCTGGAATCTCTATCATGCATGTCGCAGAATTCTTTGCTTTACAGTTTCTGTTTTGATATGGAATTTCCTTGTTCTGGTTTGATTCAGTCGGATAAGTTTTTTCAATTGCATTGCTGTTCAATTATGTGATTGTCAACTATCTTAAATAGACTTCATCGATCTCTTTATAGCTAAGTTGTGATTATTTTTGAGTGATTCTCTTTGCATTTTGCCTTTTCGCTTGACTTGTTCTTTTTTCGTGTTCATTTGTAGGCTCGACTTGTGCTATTTTCGTGTTCATTTGTTTTTGCCACTGTAGTAGCAGAAGTAGAAAAAGGGCCCCAATTAATTTTCACCGAAAGCCACATAAGTTCTTAAGACGGCCCTGTGCGGACTCTTTTTTATTTTAGTAGCTAAAAGCTTGTCCAAAAATGGATTCAGATGGCAACAGAGAACAGAAGCATTTGTTGTTAGAGCCAAAAAGAAATGATCGTTTTTTTCAATTGATTCTTGAAGAACAACCTGGCGAAAGGAGACTTGTAAGTGCTTTTTTTTCTGTTCTTTTTTTTTGTTGCATTTTCTAACCATGCAAATGTGAATATAATCTGTTTAATGCTTATTCAGAAAGATTTTAAGTATATGTTGTCAAAAGCTAGACAAGTTTCAAAAAAATTTTGAAGAGATTACTTAATTTCACTTTTATTTTCCTTTTGATTTGGTTGATTTCATAATGAAGGATTGTATATTGCTGTATTTAGTTTGACTCTGGTGTAATATATGATTGTCTTCAGGTAATTCCTACAAAGTTTGCCAAAAAGTACGGAAATGATCTTCTAAATGAGGTTTCCCTTGAGGTTCCAACTGGTGCAGTTTGGAAAGTAGAGTTGGTGAAGTGTCATGATAGGTTATGGCTGCAAAATGGTTGGAGTGAATTTCAGGAATATTACTCTTTAGGTCATGGAACTTTTCTGGTTTTTGAGTATACATCGAGAAGTTATTTCCATGTAGTTATATGTGACAAGAGTGCTTCAGAGATAGACTATCCTTTCGATGCATATGTTGAGCGTAAAGAGCCTAAATTTGGGGGAGATAGTGATGAAGCACGCACCAGAAGAGGAGGAGATAATGAAAGAACAAAAATCTCGAACGACTGTTTACCATTATCAAAGAAGAGGAAGAAACTGGCGTTGCCATGTCCTCAGCCTCCAAAGATGGGAAGAGAAAAAACTAACGCTTTCCGTAGGGTTAGTGGATCTTCAGAGATACAAGAATTTACAACTTCCATGAAAAGCTTGAGAGCTTTTGCTGAAGCTGCTAGTTTAAAAGATGAGAATCCCTCTTTTTCTGCTGTCATGCAACCCTCACATGTTAATCGCACGTCTTATACGGTATGATTTCATTGAATCTCCATATATAGGAAATTACCTGTTGAAATGTGAATGTACGGAACTCTCGATTGCTCAGCTTTAGTTTTTTTTTTTTATCATGGTTTGTCTCCTAAAAAAATCTTGTGAATGTGGCTTTCCCTATGGGATTGATTGAATTCTGTCTTTACCTTCTTTTTTTATTTACAACTGCAGCGAATTCCCTTAAAATTTGCGAAAACTCACTTACGGAAGAAAAGTGGAAATGTTATCCTCCAGACATCGCACAGAAAAAACTGGAATGTTAATTTCAGGATATATGACGACAAGTCGAGACGGGCTAGTTTCTCTCGTGGTTGGTTTGCATTTTTGCGAGACAACAATTTGGCAACTGGTGATATATGCGTCTTTGAGCTTATTGACCGCGCTAAACTTCTGCTAAAAGTTGTCATTGATAGAGCTAGTAAAGAGAAATTTCTTTTGCAATATCCTTGTTCTGCTGATAAGACAATGAAGACTGCTAAATTCTACTCTTCGGAGTTGCATACAAATGTTGCACCTGTAAACCATCAGTTGAGCTGCATAAAGTCCGAGAATAATACAGGAGACATGCATCTGTCTGATCCTGAACCACAATCTGAAGATACATGTAAGTTCTAGCCTCTACCATTTCTTTTGGTGTTTGTGTGAACGATATGGGTTTGATATTTTAATGTTTGCCTCACAATATCTTGAGTGCTCGAGGACTTACTTTTGCAGGCAAAGAAAAATGCTTTTCTGGCCACAAACACAAGGTGGGCAGAAAAAACGCGAAGAGGAAATCATTGAGAGCTTATGAGAAAGCTAAAGTTCTTACCAAAGCTGGTGGTGCTTTCAAATCTGCAAATCCTTTCATCATGCTTGCTATGCAGCCTGCATACATTGGATGTCAACTTGTGAGCTTTTGTTTAAGTATACGTAGTCTGATAGTTCTATTATGTTTATATTAACATTGAGAATGTTACTAATTTGCATCTTAGTTATGTTCAGCACAATAGTTTCCTTGATTTGATTATTATTATCGCTTTTGCAGAATTTACCATTCGAGTTTGCTAAGAGTTATTTTAACGAGAAGAAGGGTGAAATTGTGCTTCAAGTTTCTGATGGAAGAACTTGGACCGTTGATTATAGTGTGAAAAGTGAGCAACGAAAAGCACATTTCTTGCGCCGTTGGGCTGCATTTGTACGAGACAACAATTTAGCAGTTGGTGATGTTTGTATATTTGAGCTCATCAAGAGCACTAAAATTGTGTTAAAAGTTTCCATATCCCGAGCTGCTGATGCCCTTCCATCTTTTGGTGAGTTTGATATTTAGTGTAATGTTAATTTTGGTCATAAAGAAACTCACCTTCCTTGATAGAATCCTAATATCAATTTTACAGAGTTCATAAGAGAATATACAGCAATGTGCTTCCATATGCAATGCTTTTTCGTTTCAATGCTGTGCAGGCAAGATAACAGTTAATGAAGAGAAACCTGGTACGGGACTTCCTGAAAGGCCTTCATGTCCAACGGTACCGAAAGTTGTCGAAGCTGTCGAAAATTTTACCTCAATGTATCCGTCCTTCAAAGTTTTCATGAGAATTTCCAATTTGCAAGGAAAGGTGGTAAGCTTCTCACTGAACCATAACCATTAGCAGACCTAAAGAAATCTTTTTTGGCTTCTGCATCATTTTCTATTGTATATTTTGAATTTTCCCAGTACAAATATTTGGTCTTAAGCTGATGGTATGATAATTTTTTCTTTTCCACAGACAGTTCCTGCAAAGTTCATGAAATCTATTAAGCAAGAAACAGAGAAAGTGTTGAAGCTACGTTTACGAGTTGGAGATAACATGTGGCCTGTAAATTTAACTCGGAAATGCAAAATAGGGAAGTTGACATCCGGGTGGAATGTATTTTCAGGAGAAAATCAGCTACAAGTTGGCGATTTTTGCATTTTCGAGCTGATTGACAGTGAGTCCTTGCAACTCAAAGTCTCCATCCTCAGACATAATGGTTGAAGCTATTTAATATTTAGATCAACTGAGCAAGGCCATGATTCTCACTCTTTTGTTCATTTTGATTGTGCATATTTTGCTGTGAGCTTTTGTCAAACTCTCTCTGGTGAATTGAGTATGCCAGCACTAGTGTAGAAGTAAGTACATTGAACAGCTAAAACAGCTTCTGAGAAAGTTGTGCTTACAACGATACAATATTTTGCTCCATGGAATGAAACAAGTTGGCACCACATTTTGCCAAATGGTACACATTCTGTTAATAACAGAAATCAGCAGTGAGAGTTGATGATTTTCTGTACTTGCAGCCGGACACCACAATTTCAGGCTTCTTCAGGAGCTGCACTAGCAGCACTCAAGTCCACTGACAGGTCCAGAGTCTGGTGTGTAACACAAGTATGAAATCAATTAATTCTAACGGTATGGTTAACGCAATTTTATAAAAACCACACTGAACCGGCTGGTCGAACCAGTGACCTGACCGCTAGTTCGGTCTGGTTTTACCATTCAAATCGGTCTGCAAGCGAACCGGTATTAAATCGGTGAAAGCTGACGAACATGCTAGTTCAACCAGTGAATCGGTGAACCGGACTAGTTTTATTTATTGAAAAAATAAATAATTTTTATATTTTTATTTATTTATATTATTTTTAAATTATTGGTTCGACCAGTGAATGGCCAATTCGACCAATAAACTAAACATTCAGTCTCTTTTTCAGCTTGATTACCGGTTTGATTTTGATAACACTGTTTAAAGAGCAATACCAAAGAATTCGGGATGAAGAATTTTACCTTTCCAGTAATCATGGTGTACATGGAAATCACATCTTGCACAGTGGTTTCAAAGTGTGTTGTAGCATCATAGCTCTGCAAATAAAACGAAAATCAAACTCAGACATCATAAAGAACAAGTTCAGGAAAACATGAATGCAATATGCTGTTAATTTGTGTGTTCTTACTGTGGATATGAAACAATTGTCAGACTGATGGTCGTTACAAGGTTCATATCTGCCATAACTGTCGAAAAATATTTCTTCCACAGGTCCAAGAAGATCTATGCCAGGTTTCAGTTCTGTTTGTGGATCATCAGTCTCTGCTTCTGTTGTAACAAAAGCTATGTATTTCCCTTTTGCAGCTACATTGTGAGTGTATGAGCAGCAGAATAGATACCTGTGCTAAATGCATGACATTTCTGATAAATGTTTCTGAAACTTTTTGTGCTTGGAAATGAGCAGCAGAATAGCAAACTTACATGTCTGATTTACGTCCAAGTTGTTTCTGAGGAAGAATAACCTGAGCAGAATGAGAATCTTGGGTGTTTGGAATTGGATGGCTCATAATACATATCGCACGGCTTACTTTACCAATCTTCTTTACCTGTTATTGCACAAGATAATTGCAGTTGAATCAAAAGCATTCATCAGATTATTTAGCAATCTGTGAAGAGAGTTGCTTCCATGAAAACAACAGAACATACTTCTGCAAGATAATACTGCAGAAACTCAGCCATGGCACATAATGATTTGAATGTTAATTAATCAAGTTATGAGTTCTCTGTGAGATTAGAATTCATCACAATACCTTGTCAGGCAAATAAGAAGGATCACAGACAAGTTTTTTGCATTTTGCAGTTTCTCCTTCTGATGTTACTCCAAAGGCCTTACCATCTGCATCGAATTCTACCTGCCATTTTCACCAATTAATACAAATTTCGTTCTAATCTTCATTTAACTAGATAAAAGTTTTATGCTTTGCGTGTAGAATAAGATGACTGAGAAGATATACCTTGCATTCAGGTTTGTTGAGCATGTAGGTGCCACCATAAACAGCACTGAGACGAGCAAATGCCTGGAGATTATGCACCATTTCTGTCATAAAAGAACAAGTAGAATTTCCCTTCTTATACTCTCTTCATTTTAAGCATTAACAAACCTGAGGAAGCTCTCCTAATCCGTAAAGAGGGTAAATATAGGGAGATCCTCCCTCAAAGCAAGCTAAAGATTCTCCATATAGCTATAAGATCAAGATATATCAGAAATCAGAACAGTAAAAGCAAAAGTATGCATGGCTGAATTGAAATTAGAAATGAATGATAATGATAATTCCTCAAGGAAGAAAATAAGTGTCAGAGCCATTTTCAGAGCGAAAAAATCATCTTAAAGAAAGTTTCTTGGACTTCATTACCTTAATCTTCTTCACGAAATCTATCAGGCTGTTCCAAGTAAAAATCATTCAACTGAAGTGCCAACTCATGTCCGAGAAAATCAACTGTATTATCTTCCAGTCCATATTTCCTACATTCAGAAAAGCAAAAAATCACAGTTATTTCTTCTCCCCACTCTGATCTTCACTCAAGTTTTCAGTTCGATCTTCCCAGAACATATGGTCAAATTCAAGAAAGATTGGAGAAAGACTTTACGCAATGAGATCTTTGGCTTTAACCACATTTAGGTCGAGTCCCTCATGAGATTTGGGGTCATTCTCCTCATAATCTTGCACATATATGAAAAACTTCCGGAGACGACGCTTCTCAAATAACCCCATAAGTGGTGATTTCAGTGCTTCAACATCGTTAGAAGGTACTTTATAAATCTGCAGACAAGCATTCAGATATAATTTCTAAGGAAAACCATAATGAGAACAATTCTTTCATGTAAAAACGATTATGGATCATACCTTCCCTTGGTTGTACACAAAACTACCATCAACAGCCTTGAAGTTCAGATACTTAGTGACATCTGTGTGGATCAGAATCCGAACCAGCGGGCCATTTGCCATCACAAACTGTCAAAGTCACACATATATATTGATAATCAAAATAACTAATGTTCTTAACCATGAACTGGAAAAGAAACATTAATTTACCTTAGGGATCATGTCCACATTGAATTCCCTGCTTGATCCCAAACTCTCCGGTGGCTTGTCTTCATTCTTAAATCGCTTCCAAAGCTATATAGAAGATATGAAAACATAATCATGTTAAAAACCAAACTAAAAAATGGCATAAAGAACCGAAACCACATTGATGAATGAGTATTATTACGAGGTTAAGGTTAAGAGAAGTGGAAGCTCCTCCATAATAGTAGTTCTTGTCCATGTGCAGTACCTGCAACAAAAACAACATTTCCAATGTCTCAAACAGAACAGATGTGTCGAGTCAGTTTGAGAAATCATTCGAAGTGATCGTACTTTGAGTCCATCTACGGACAATAAACCACTAAGAGAATGCATTCTTTAAGACCAGTTCCAAGAACAATAACATCGTACTCTTCATCCATGGTTTAAGATTTCTTGTTTAATCGAATGTGAATGTAATTAAGTAGAGAGAATGATTGTTGTGAGATTGAAGAGAGGAGAGAAAAGAAGAAAAAAAAGTGATATATATTATGGGATGCATGAGCATGAAGGAAGAGCAAGTCCATAGGTTCGTGTTTTCAGCACTTTGTCGCACGTGTGTTTTTCTCTTCCATTCTTTTTACATTTTCTCTTGAATTTTGGAAAAAGAAAACGCTGATTTAAAAAATTAAATTACAAATTAACTATTTTATTTAAAAATATATATTTAAAAAAAATATTATCTTCTTTATTTTATCATTCTTGTAGTGTCATCTTATATTGTGGTGCATACTCATGCATGGGATTATATTAGAAATAATTTTAATAACATATTTTGTGAAATACAAGTTATGATATTATATGAATTTTTTTTAATATTTATATCATAATTAATAATATTTATTTAAAAATAATATCACACAATTATAATAAATTTAACACGAATCGACAGTTTACTTTTT
Source organism: Breynia disticha f. nivosa (assembly GCA_948193385.1). Taxonomy (NCBI): domain Eukaryota; kingdom Viridiplantae; phylum Streptophyta; class Magnoliopsida; order Malpighiales; family Phyllanthaceae; genus Breynia; species Breynia disticha. The sequence continues at coordinate 12,156 of CANYCX012639195.1, forward strand.
GTGGAGGCACTTATTTTTTCTTGTATTTATTTATAAAAATTTGACTCGTTTAAATAAATGCGTCATATTTGAATCTCGACCTAAAGTTATTCACACCAGGGAAACTCTTGAAAATATAATTCAATAAAATAGTTTTTAATTCAATTTTAAAATTGACAAATACAAGTGCTAAATTTAAAAATTCAAAAGAAAAAAGTAAATATATTACAAGCATAGGCTTGGAACTTGAAGAGATAGAGTGAGTGAAGAAATGCAGGAATGGGGGATGAGTTAGATCCCACCTTACATTAAGTAAGTACTAAGTCAATCTTCCACTATCTGCTCACTTTCTCCCGCATCCAACCCATTCAGATCAATATGTTAACCTGCAAATTTGGAAATTCATACACCACATTCACTTCAACAACAACAATAATAGCGACAACAGGAGACGAAAACAAAGGAGGCGAAGAGGACGGCCGCTCCTTTCGTCGTGTCTGCTCTCATAGTGCCGCTCTTTTTGCCGTACTTTTTTTCATATCACCATTCCTCTTATCGTATTTTTTTCTGTACTATTTTAAAAAAAAAAATTCTAAATCCATTCCTCAAGATATGTTAAATTTTATTTACTAATCAGTAACATTAATGGAGGGTGATGAGAATAATAACTAACCCCAACTTGAGAGAAGTATCAGAACTTTCATAATCATTTGGAGGACCAGTGGAGTTGGAGGCATTGGTTACAGATTCTGAAGATTGGCCTTCCTCACAAATCACATTCTCTGGTTCGGATTCACCAACTTGCCTCCTCCCATTTGACATATCCATTACCTTCAACTTTAGTTCGCCGTTAGCAGATACAATACAAATGCAAAACAATTACAGTAATGAAAGTGTTAATATGACTGAGAAAGAACTTATACTTGCTGTTTTAAGCGTTCGTTCTCTTCCATCCAGTGCATTCCCTGCATGTCGAAAGCAGATTTTTTAAAACTATGAAGCGTGCAGATTTCATATCTCAGTGTTTTGTATCCTATCGTAAAGCAAATGATCAGAAATAGTAGCTGAGTGCTCACCATTTTTTGTAGATCATTGATCTCAGTCATAAATCTCTCAGTCTGATGCCAACAAAGCGATACTAAAGTTAGTAGCATAATATGTTAGCAACCAAACTCTACAATATTCAAAACGAATTCACATACCTTCTTCTCAATAACACGTTTTAGTCCGGAATCAAGAGACCTCTCCAACTGCTGAAGATCTTCAATATTCAATCCTCGAAGATCTTCCCCTCTCATTTGCCTGTTCCACTCAAATTTCCAGTCATTTTGAGTTAAGTAGCAAATTCCAAACTAAAAGTGGAAACAACTTGTGTTAATACTAACCTTAGTTGATGAGTCTGTTCTGCAATTTCCTTGCTCAACCTAGAGTAGTTGCCATTCTCTACCAGCTACACCAACACATGAATTATTACTCTTTAGTTTAGCAATGTAAAAAGAGCAAGAAACCTGCATGGAAGTGCTCTCCTCAGGCAAAAGAAAGTGAGTTAGAAAATGGATGGTGATGCCATACATACAAGCAGGGATAAGAAAAAAGACATGTCAAGAAACTTAACAAGAGAGGAAACCCAACCTGCAATTCCAGAGATGGCTGCTCCAGCTTTTCAAGATTCTTCGAGTGCATGTGATGCCTTTCTAGTATTTCCTTCATGCTTTGGAAAAAAAAAATGATAGAAATTAAAGGCAAAATTATGTATATTTGCTTCTGTGAAAGATAAATTATTCTAGTATTAAAAAAGAATTTTATACTTTCTTTTTAAATGGTATATTTTCTACCACAAATATTTTCATGGAACCTTATTTTGTTATCTGCAAAGAAAAAGCATTCCAACCAAAAGGGTTTCTTCCATTTCTCGTAGCCAAAAAAAACGCAGAAGATACTAAAAAATTGCATTATACAAATGCACAGATCCTGAGAAGATCAGACAGACCAATTAAATCCTTTGAACAAAAGAAAACACAAATCAATAACAATCTAACAATAGAAAAAAAATTGTGAAGAAGACGTAGCATGATAAAAGCAAAAGCATTAACAATGAAAAAAACATTACAGAAAAAGAAAAAAAAACTTTTATTTCTCGATGGCTCCAATCAAATCTCGAAAGCTATATCAAAATGCAAGGGTTTAGATTACTAGAACATATGATAAGTTGATTCAAGCAAAAAAAAAATGAGAGATTTCTGTGTTGACAAAGGAAAACCAGAATCTTAAAGTTTCCATATCCGAAGAAAAAGCCAATTCTTCACAGCTAATTTTATTCTAGATGATGATAAAGTTGGTCATTCAATCAGTAAGGAATGATCTACAAGCCATGTTGAAGTGGACCACTTTTTTTTTTTTTCATGTAAAGCTTGCATCTACTTTATTTATTAGTTTTGACTCCAATCATAAGTTAAATCGTTGCTCAATAGATATGTCGACATGTAATAGAAATTATGTATCCTAAACCCAAGGGGTTGGTCAAGAGGTAATGACAAAGTATACGCATTCTAATGATCGTAAATTTAAATACCCGTTAGTCCCTTTAGGGTGAGACATACCACTGTAAGATTATCTGCCAAGAAGTGACTGGTTTTCATAACTTCTGCATTTTAGATTCAAATACTCGATGCCGTTTTGTCATTTCATGCAAATTCTGATAAGGTTAGACCAATGTCTGTATATGCACATGGTTTGGTAAGAAAATGACAGACGCAGACTTGTAGGCTTCTCTATACCAGCAAAGCATGAAAAGCATAGCCATAAACAGGAAAAACAAGGCAGCTAAGCTTTAAAGGAAAGAAGAATTGAAGCAAGTTGAAACTGAACTTCCAATCAATCAACTCAACCATAAAACAATAGTTCATGTAACAATGAAGATATTGCCGACATTACACCAGCTTTAATATAGTCACTCGATTAAAAAAACTCATTAACTAATTCAAGTTAACCAATCAGCAACAGCAGCCAGGATGCTATCATCTACACAGTAACTTCCAGTAGAGACTTATCACTTCCACATAATCACTTCACAAGATCTTTCCAGAACCAACATCAACACTCCAATATTCTAATATTTTCAAGTGATTTAACATCCCAATAAAGATCAGACCCCAGATTTCTGTAAAAACTAAGAACTACTGTTTAAATCAAAAGAAGAAGTAATGGCTACTGAA
>CANYCX012639716.1:0-18922 GCA_948193385.1 Breynia disticha f. nivosa
ATGGCATGGGGTGTGCCAGGCATGGCACAGTCGTGCTGAGTCTTTTGAGTATATATACACTTTATTTCTAGCCCTAAACATTCACAAAAGTAAGAAAAAGCTCAGAGGAAAGTGAGAGAGCCTCAGGGAAGAGAGAAAAAGAGAAAAGGATCTAGAAATCAGGTATTATATATCGAATTGATCGTACAATCGAGTAGAGAATTATTTGGTATAGTTAGAACGCAAAAATCCGAAGCTAATAGCAAGTATTTACGAAATTTCCATATATGCGACTTTGAGAAAAGTTAGTTTTAAGTTAGAATAGTTATCGATTAATGTTATAGGGGGTTAATAACATTGAATAGGAACATGCATATGAATATATATATTGTGAATTGAATTTTATAACAACATTCATATATGCTATCATAGGACAACAGAGTAGGAGAGCCAGACAGGAGACTATTACCCACCAGTTTGAGTATTTCATCAGACGGGTGAGTAGTCTAACTCACTATTTGATTAAATTAAAATATGATTAGAATTTATTATGCAATGCAAATATGACAGAATTGCAAATTTATTAATTTGAATATGAAATGAAATGATGATATGTGCGTATGAATGAGATTGATACAATACGATGACATATGTGAAAGGAAATTGTATACACAATTGAAATGAAATAGGTACATACAAAAAGGAAATGTAAATAGGTAAGTTATGATATGTTATAGTTATATAGGTATATGATTGAATTATAAATAGGTAATATATTTTATAGTTATACATGTATATAATATGGTGTTGGTGAGGTTATTAGATACAATATGACAGGTGATGATATATTATACAATATGGTATTGGTGAGGTTATTGATACGATATGATTGGTGATGATATGTTATATGATATGGTATTGGTGAGGTGATGAGATTGGTGATTATTATGATTGATCATTGGAGACAGAAGGGAGCCGAAAGGGAGACAAAATGGAGACGAAAGATTATACATGATACCGTTATAGTTATTTATATTACTTGCTTACAGAGTTATTATTTCTAAAATATATGATTATAGAACAAATATATGATAATTTGCAAAGAGGATGATCGAATTACAATTCTTGCATTGAGATAATATGATTGAAATGAATATAGCTGTTTATTAAATTATTAACTATTTATTGAGCCCAAAAACTCATGCAACTGTAATTTGTGATTTCAAGACCTGATAGTGAGCACGGTTAGCTTTCCAGATTACTCAGGTGGATTAGCTACTACTCCTGCACTTTCTCTCTCTTCACAGAAGCTAGATAGGAGCTATATTGATAGACATCTGCATGTTGTGTGCATTTTAGGTATGATCTGTATAGTTATGTTTGATGTTAGGTTTGTTGAGATGATTATTGATATATGGTTGACTTTTGGTTGATATATATATATATATATATATATATATATATGAGTTCTAATGTTGCTTGATGAAATGGTATAAGTTATAGAGTAAGGATGATGTTAAATACATGTCAAAAGTGAAATAATTAATAATGATTAATATAACTAATCTAGTATGAGAAATGTACAAGTATAAGATGAAATGAAAAGGTTGATTATAGGTTAATTTTAGGTTACAGTGAGTCAACATGGGCTGTGCTTAAATGACACGTTGGTTGTGACACAGGTCGTTCTGAATCAACACGAGATCGTGCCCATGGTAGTGTTGATCAACACGAGCGATGCTCATATGAACTACAGGCAACACGGGTCATGCTCATGCACTGTTTTACCTGTGCTACTCAATTAAGTTTTCTATTTCACTGTTAAATCAACTAATGATATTTATTAATAGATAAGATTGAGAATATGAAAAGATAAAAGAAATTTTTTTGAATATACTTATTGTAATTGATTAATGATTTAGTTAATAATATGATTAAGAATGTAATAAGTATAAGATTTTTATTTTGGTATCAGAGCAGGGATATGATCCCTAGATGATATATTGATATGTGATTTGTGTTTTGAATTTGAATGTGCATTATGTGAAATGTATACTTAATCATTCTTTAGTTGGTTCTATAGATATATCACAACCTAGACAGAGAGCAGCAGACCCTAAAGAGAGAGATATTGTTCAACTGTCTTAAGTAGGATTTAGACACGAGCCATATGATCCTAATCATCTGCATTACAGTCCAACTTATCCTTATCCACCACCACCAACCTATTATCTATCTATAGAGATCCACCACTGACTATTCACCAGATTAGAGCAAAAAACTTTAAGGAATTGAAGAAGTTAGGAGCTGTAGAGTTTAGAGGTACCACATATCCACGATTGGCAAAGGAACAATTGGATTATTAAAGCCTTTGAGATGATGCAGGCTACAGTTGGAGACAGGTTAGAATTTGTTGTATCATTATTGCAGAGTGATGCTTACGAATGGTGGAAGATAGTTCCCCATTCTATGGAGTTTCATTATTCTATTTTCTTAAAAATAGTAATTAGGATATCTCTTAAAATCTACAAACTAATCTATGATATAACAAAAATATTCACACAATAAGCATAACAAGTCTTTTAACTGCGTTTAAAAAGTGAGTCTAGATGACTCACCTGTATATCTATAATATCTTGTTACAGACTAATATTCGCCTTTCTCCTGCTAAATCTCTCTCTTTCTCACTATCTCTTGGCTCTCCTATCTCTCACTCTTTCCTTTTTTTGTTTTCTTTTTATCCTTCCCAACTCTCTCCCTTTTATATACTTCCTCATTTGATCCTTGTCATGCTTCTCCTAAGCCTTGTCATTCTTTCTTGATTTGTAATCAATCCATCTCCTACAATTTTCCGAACATTCTAATTTTTCAATAACTCAGCAAACTACACGTGGTGGTTAAAAACTACCCGCGGTCACCCTCCAACACACATTGTTTGGCCAAAAATTGACAACTACACGTTGTCATCTTTCAATACGCATGGTTACTGCCACTGCGCATATTTGATATCCACAACGTGTTCTTTCTATGGTTCTGAAATATTTTTCCTTTCATATATACTTGCTATCAACCATTAATCAACTCACAGTTAACTTCTCATTTTCTATAATTTATCACTTAAATTCTTAATTTTCATTGAAGGTATCTCTTTTATTAGCAAGAAAATAAACCCAAATAAATCTCAAAAAATCATCCACAATAACAGGAGTATATAACTTACCTCCTCAACTAACATGTCTAGAAGGTCCTATTGTAACATCCTCGTCTTCAAAACCTTATCAGTAATGGAGTAGTTAAAATGATTAACGAAATTAAGAAATTAATCGACAGATTTAAGGAAATAGGTGGTTAATTGCAAGTTAATAGATGGTTGATAACAAGTATATGTAAAAGGGGAATTTTCTCTAGAAAAATACAAAATACAAGGGCTGGTAGACTATGCGCGGTGACTATAAAGGGTAGCCACGACCACATATAGTATACAACGCACGATGGAGGTCAATAGACGCACGGTGGGGGCGACTCCCTATACTTTAACATGACCACGCATACTCTACTTATTCTGGTAAAAAATATGAGTTAAATCAAAGAAGATGGAGAAAGAACATTCAAGAAAGTGAGAGAGACTTGGAGAAAAAAGAGAGAGAGAGCCAAGCAGTATAGAGAGAGAGTGTGAGGAATTTAGTGAGATATTGAGAGATTGAGCTAGGAAACGGGTTCGAGCTATAGAATCGATTGTAATCTCAAGCCGAGAATCCATTGGTATAGTTGAAACAGGTAAAATTCGAAGCTTGCCATAAGTTTTTACGAGTTTTAATATTGAAATTATCGTAGAATTAAATTAAAATTAGAAATTGATGATTCGAGAAAAGATAGAAAGTTGTTAGGGTTGAGTTAGGGGCATGCAAATTTAATATGTTAGCGTAACCAATTATATATATATATATATATGTTATATAGAAAATTAATATTGTTAATTTAGGTCATTCATCATAATTGTTGTTATATTGGATTTTACAGAAAGATTCGTATATGTTTATATAGGATGACAAACTAGACGTCAGGACAGGACCAGAGTATGCAGAGGTCCGAGTACTTCAGTTGATAAGTGAGTAGTATAACTCAATAAAAATAAAAATTAATATGAAATTTTAATATCAGTATTATATAATTGTTTCAGATTTTATATGAGTGGCAATTAAATAGTCAAACCTGAAAATGGTATAAAATGGAAACGAATGTGTTTATATTAACGAATTGCGAACAGGTACGAGTGAAACGAAAATGCAAAGAAGTACGTTACTTTATTCACGCTTATAGAGTTGTGTGACGAGATATACATTATACGTGATATAATATGATATGGTATTGGTGGTGATTGGATTGGTGTTGTATGATCGATCATTGGAGAGTGGAGACGAGAGATTATACAGATTCAGGCCGTTATACGTTGCATGCTGCCTTTACAGACTTATCATACATGATTCATATGAATACAGAAAATGCAACTAGATGATAAATGACTTATAGTATTGCCTTTATATGTTTGATATAACGATACAGGAACTGGACTCGCTTATATAATTGTATTAAATGATATAAAGTATTTACTACTCACTAAGCCTCGCAACACATGAAATAGTAATTTTTGTTTCAAAATCCAGTAATGAGTTGAGATAGGCATACGGATTTTACTGGTGGGTCAACGGCTGCTCCTCGATCATTTTCTCTCTCTTCGTCAGAGCTGGGCATAAGATTTTTTAGTGTTGTTGCATGTTTGCATGTACAAATGATATGTTCTATTGACGGATTGATATAGATGTTTGGTTGTTGAGATTGTTGTTATATATTACAAACTCAGATATATATATATATATATATATATATAATGAGTTTGTTGTTGGTTGAGATTCATATGAGTGTTTGAGTTGTATGCTGACAGAGATAAATTGATATTTCCCTGAGAGTTGTTGATATATTTGAGATTGTCTTTACAGGTGTGCAATATTGTTTTATGGGTATGTCTAGGTTACAGCCGTTATATACCAGTTCTACGTAAGGTATGAACTTGTATAACTCAGAATAAAGAGGGTATTAGCTTAACACAAAGCTTAATCCGTGGACGTGTTAACTAATACAATCGATATTCTGATTATATACCAGAGTAACTATATGTTAAATATATGATAAAAATTAAATGTATGATTAAAATATTAGGATTATTCTTAACGATAATTAAATATATGAAGTTATGAAAGAGGTTTTAATTTATATGTACTTGAATAGTAAAATGATTGATAAATTACATGATTAATATGTAATAGGATAGGACATTTTATTATTTGTCATTCTTTAACCATCTTTTTTGCGCTTGTTTAGCTTGTCATTTCTAAATTAGAGCAAAGGGGCGTGAAGACTCGTAGTCCCGGGGAGAGCTCTGTCCTAATTTTGGATGTTAGCGAGAGCGAGATGGTTGCTCACGCTGCTCAACCTGAGGTTGCCCCTGCTATTGAGGAGACGCCCAAAGAGGAGCCTGAGGCTGAGGTGGTGGAAGTTCTCAGCAAGGAAGAAGACAATGCAGCAGAAACTCATCTTAGTGAAGCTGAAAATCACAGTCGCTCAAGGTTCGGGTTTCATACTAGAATTCTACTTTATTCTAACGTCTACTTTTTCTAACTCATCCTTACCTTAGCAGATGAACCTGAGAGAGTGAACTGGAGTCCATCTTCTGTGAGGCAGTTCAAATACCTATGTCTTTCTTAGAAATGAGCTTGACTGAGCCTTCTCTCTCATTCGAGACTTAAGCTACTCCAGATGTGACCAATGTCTGTCTTCCTTCTTCATCTTCAGCCATCATCTCAAATTTGCCACCAACAATCACACCAACTACTGTTTCATCTCCTCCTCTGCCTTCCATCGAAGTTTCTTCCTCTCCAATGATATCTGAGGCAGCGCCTATTCCAACTTCTGCGCTAATAATACCAATTGGTGGTTCTCTCATCCCAAACCCTTCAACTCCTACAGGAAGGCCTGAAGTTGGATTAAAGAGAACCCTCTCATGTTTCTTTGGTGGAGGTTAGATGATTTCTCTTAGTCCAGGTATCTTTTTGCTTTTCTTGAAATTATTCACAATCTTTCTTCCTTGTCTTAGTCTGAATGAGACTTATATTTCCCTTTGCAGTTCCTATTCCTCTTCCTTCTACCACTTTGTGAGGCCCTTTTCCAACTCTTAGCATATACAAAGCACATTTCATATACAACACTTAGCATATACAAAGCACTTACATTTCCAACACTTAGCGGTTAGTCTGAATGTTAACCGCTGCTTTTGCCGTCCGAGTCAAAGAAATGTTGTGCTTCATGACACATTTCATATACAAAGCACTTAGCATTTGATTTGAGACTTAAAGCTTTGGGCTGAGATTCCCCACATCGTACTCCTACATTTGAATCTTTTAAGTGACTATTAACAGCGAGCAGACCTGATATGTGGCTACGAATTTTGCAAAGGGTTCTCTAACGAACTTCAAGCTCATACTGTCCTTGTGCAAATTTCGAAGCAAGATAGGAATGAGGAATGCCAGCAAAGACTCACATTGGCAAAGGAGAAGGTCAATTCTCTAAGGCAACAACTCGCAGAAGCTGAGCAAGAGGTACTGAATATAGAGGAGGAACTCCACACTCTTGCACGAGAAGACGAAGAAGCTAAACATACTGAACATCTAGTGTCTCTTCACAACATTAGCTTCTGAACTATGAGTATATGTACCTATGCCTTAGAAGATTTATTAGAATGATGTTAAAAATTTTCGAGCAATTTATAATCTATGTACTCACCAAAACTTTTAAATTTGGATTTCAACTTCATTGTCTCATTCATCAATTTTATTTGCTACTCATCAACATTTGAATGTTCAATCATCTTCCATAGCTCAGGAAATTTATATTGTAACACTACTTTATTTGCTTCCCAAATCAAAGGAACATACTTTTTTAAATACCTTCCATTTATCCCTTGCTTATGAGGAATTCCTTCAAGTGATTCTAATAAGTAAAAGTTAACCTAATAAATAGTCCTGACCCTAAAGGGTCCTTCCTAGTTAGAGGACCACTGTCCCAGCTAATAAGCTTTTTTACCTTAAGGAAAATTGATCTTCCATACTAAGTACCCAACTAAGAAACTTATAGCTTTTACATGTTGATTATAATTTTTTTCCATCTTTTCTTTTTTCACTTTTAGTGAGTCTAAAGCCCTTAAATGAATATCATTTAATGCTTCTAAAATTTTCATCATGGCAGCATTACAATCCAAACTTGTGAAATTGTTTTGCTTAGCCACACACAATGACCTAGCAACTATCTCAAAAGGTAGCACTACATCATGTCCATATACTAAGTAATATGGACTCATGCATACTATCTTTGAACCCAACTTGATGTGCCCACAACGTTTGCAGCAATAACTCAGGCCAATCCTTTATATTTCCTTGAATCAACTTCTGAATATTTCCTTTAATTATCTTATTCATTAATTCAGCTTGACCATTCGCTTAGGCATAATAAGGTGTTGAGTTGACTGTGTCGAAGCCAAACTCTCTCGTGAAGTCTTTCATTTCTTCAGCATCAAAGACTGTCGCTTGATCAACTATTATTGACTGAGGAATCTCGAATCTAAAAATAATGTTCTCTTTAATAAACGTATAACTCCACTTTGAGTTATAGTTTTCATAGGCATTGCTTCTACCCACTTGGTAAAATAATCAGTCGCAGCCAGGATATATGAAAACCCTCCCTTTCTAGACGGATTTATCCCACTAATTACATTCATTGCCCACCCTCTAAATGGCCATGATCTTATGATAGATTGAATTTTTATCGATGGCACGCGAATAACTGCCCCATGTCTTTGACACTGATTATACCTTTTTACCATGACCATGCAATCCCTGCATAGATAAGCAAAAGAAGCCATCTCTTCTGACTAATCAGGACAGTTTTTCTCCTACATGGTGTAAGCCATATTACCCATGGTGAGATTCTGCCATTATTCTCATGGCTTCATCTACATTCACACATCGCAATAACAACCCATCTCCACCCTTTCTAAATAATTCATCATTAATCAAGATATAATTGTTCGAGATCACCAATGATTTTCTTCTAGCTACTGATGGATTGATTAAAGCAAACTTAATTTCATCTCGCCAACCTGTTTCTTGGGAGACGATTGAAACAAAATTTATGACTTGATTTCCAAGATCTGCACCACCTTCAATTACTGTCAAATCCTTAATCAAATCAAATGAAACCTTAAAGAGTGTTGCTAACTGTGCAAGCTCATTAACAACAACATTTTTTAGGCGAAGGACATGTTGAATTTACGCAACCTCCAAGTATTTTAATCATTAGAATACTAGATTCTGTATTTTTCCAAAACTAGATCCAAACATCTCATCTTCCATCACCAATTATGAATCACCAAATATTTCCAAACATGGTGCTCCTAACTTTTGTACATACATGAGGCCCATAACCAAAGCTTCGTACTCAGCTTTATTGTGAGTACGAATCTTGCTGAGAGTGCGCAAAACATATACCAGGGTCCTTCCAGGAATGGTTAGAAATATACTTATACCTTCGAAGGACTTGGCACACGAACCATCAAAATATAATTGATATGGAGTCGTTCCTAAATATGATATTACCCTTTAAGTTTGTTCATCATGGGGCATTGGATGGTCAGCCAAAAAATTTGCTAAGGCCTTCCCTTTAACAGATTTTTGAGGTATATGGATTAAATCATATTGTATTAGTGAAAGACTGCACTTACTAATTTTCCCTTTTAATAACGGACTTGATAATATAAATTTAAGCACGTCAATTGCAGCAATGATAAAAATCGTATAGAGAAGAAAATAATGGTGCAATTTTATTTAAAAAAATACAAATACAAACATAGTTTCTCTATGTATGAGTATTTACATTCTGCACCTAGCAAACTCCTACTTAAATAAAAGACTATCCTTTCTCGTCCATTGAGGTTTTGCGTAAGCATGCTGTCGATTGAGTCCTGGGTCGCGACTACATATAACTTTAAAGGTGTTCTAACCTCGAGCAAAACCAGGATAAAGGGCTTGGACAAGTAATCCTTAAGATCTTCGAAAGCTCTTTGATATTTCCTTGTCTAGGAGAAATCCTCAGAAGCTTTTAGCTTGAGGAACGGCAAGAACACTAACGTCCTACCTGTAGCATTAGAAGTAAACCTGCGTAAATAATTTACATGGCCCAAAAAGATTTGCAATTCTCGGTTAGTTTTAGGAGATTGCATGGCAATTATGACCTTTGCCTTATTTGCATCAACTTCTATGCCTTTACTATGGACAAGAAATCCCAAAAACTGACCCGATGAGGCACCGAAGGTACACTTTAATGGGTTCAACTTCAGCTCATGATGTTTCATTTAGGCAAAGGATTAAGTGAGATCATTTATGCGTTTTTCATTCGATATTTAATTAAGCACAATGTCATGAATATATACTTCCACAATATGTCCAATGATATCGTGAAAGATTAAATTCATCGCCCTTTGATAATTCAAACCTACGTTCTTTACACTGAAGGGCATAACCACCCATTCAAAAGTACTTAAAGATTTAGTACATCTAAAGGCAGTTTTATGGAATCTTCCTCTGCCATATAGATTTGATTATACCCTAAAGATCCATACATAAAAGAAAGGACATGATATCCAACAATATTATCAATCAACATATCAGCTATAGGCATTGGATATTCATCGTTGGGCTTGTTTTTGTTTAGATCTCTAAAATCTATAGACACAAATTTTACCATTTTTCTTTTTAACTGGAAAAGTATTTGAAATCCATTCGACAAACATGGACGTGTGAATGAAGCCCACTCTCAATAGCTTTTGGATTTCTTGTTGTACTAATTTCATAATCTCCTCATTCACTCTGTGGGATGGCTGCTTAATCAGCATGTAGCCAAGCTTAGCGGGAAATTTGTGTTCCACTAGCTCGCGGTCCAAGCCTGGCATCTTATGGTAGTTCCACGTGAAGCAGACTCAATTTTCTTTTAGCAACTCAATCAAGCACTCATTGAAAGACTCTTCCAGCAAACTGTTGATCCATGTAACACGAGGCTCCTCTTTTGTACCCAAGTTTACCTCGAGTAATGAATCCTTTCCTTGGGTTTGGATCGCTTCAGTTGGACAAGACAACTCACACAGTATGAATCTGTCTCTTCTTGGGACTTCTTCTTCTTTGATGCAACCTAATGTGAAAGCACCAAAGCTTTCACTAGCTTGCATTCTTTGCTCTTCCTTCTTAGACTCTCGTGCGGGAAGTCTTTGTTCAATGCACTCACAAGTCCTTGCGAGTACCCTCCTTCGCGATCTTGAAGTCCTCATACCCCCACTTTTCTTCAAACTTGCCATCTTTCGATCTTGAATTCTAGCCTTAAGAGCAATTGTCCTCCTTAGACTTTCTTTTCTCCTCTTCACCATACTCTCTCTCTTTCTCCATTTGGGCAACATTTGCCACCAAGTTCTTCCAGTAGGGAATCATCTTGTCCCATAAAATTCCAATGTCAAGGAAATATTTTTCAGCATGTTTTACATTAGGATTAGCATATACTATTTCAACACTATTTCCATTGTAAAATGCAAGTCTTTGATGTAGGTTGGATGGTACACACTCTTAACGGTGCATCCAATCTCTACCCAACAATGCATTGAATAATGGGTTCAAAATGTCCAATAATTAGAAGGCTAAGTGGACATTTTTGCACCCACCTTGATGGGCAAAGCGATAATACCCATGCAAGAAGCCAAATACATTAGAAACAGACAAAACCAAATTTTGCTCGGTCTTGCTCAGAATGCTTAACATTTTAGAAGGGAGCAAACTCACAGTCGCTCCTCCATTTATTAAAATTTTCCCAATTAACACATTGTTGATATTGGCTTTAATATGTAAAGATCTAAATCCTATTTCATTTAAATTCAGACGATCAAATTTAATGAACTTACTTGAGGATTTTCCTTGCACCTTGAACTTTGGTGCATCCTTCTCAGCGGGTGTGACGACTGTTGTATTGACCTCAACCTTGAGGATCTAAATCCTATTTTATTTAAATTCAGATGATCTTCCACATCTTTAGGACGATCATTGTGCACCTCTTCCTTTGCCTTGTAATTTTCAGGCAAAGTCTGTACCATGAAATCTGAGGGTTGAGCGAACCTTATTAGAGGGAAGTCTTTGAATTGGATCACGTTATAAGCCTCGTCACCGATGGAGAAGTTGGTATTGTAGGAAGACTACTTTTCTTCCTTCGTGACCAACTCTTTCTTTTTTCCTTTTGCTTGGCAAGCTTCCTCTTTCTCTCTCTTGTCGCTCTAAACAGGCGAGCGTGGCAAGTTCACATTCTTTACTTCCTTAGCGACTTCTCTCATCGCAAACTTACCTTGTTCTGGGACTGAATCCACCTTGAATCGCAGGGTAATCCTGGGCATCCCTTTCTTCTGAGCAAACTTAGTCGTTCTCTTGTTTGATCAGCGTATTTGAGAATTACTCAGAAATTCCTGCACCAACTTGGTTTCTGCAGTTTTTCAAACCCCCACTTTAGCCTTTTTATCCTTCACAAACTTAGGTGTTTTTTGTCCAAAAAAATTAGGTTCTCTACTAATTATAGGTTGAGCCTCAACGACCATCATCACTTGCTTTCCACTTAGTTGGAAAGGCACAAAGTCGAAGTCGCGATGGTTCTAGCCATGAGAAATGGAAGGGTTAACATTTCTGTAGGGAGCAGATCTCTTGATAATGCTGGAGTAGCTCTGGCAGGTGCATCGCTGGTAAAATCTCTTCTTACCAGCCTGCACTTTGAAGGATCTCCCTTGAGAAAATGTAGCTTGCATCCACTCATTCTATTTGGCGAGTTCCACCTGCTCTTAAATTGCTTCTTGCTTTTTTTTCTGCGTGCCTCTTTTCTATCTCCTAGACGCGGTTGTTTTCAAAGTGAAGGTGTGACAGGGATCCTTTGATAAGAGGATTATAGCAAGGATGCTTTACTTCAAAACCCTCTACACCGGGAGGACTCAACATAAGGGCCATCTTCTCGCGATTAGAGAGGTCATACCAGCAATAATACATTTGCTCGAGCTGGAACTCCTTAAACCTAGTAGAGTTGTCAGTGTTGTTCAGGTCAATAAAATGCCACCTACACTTGTGTGAAATGTCTTCAGCAAATATTGGCGATTTGAGCACCCCCATCTAATTTAACTGATTGAGCACTTCATTGGCCACGATGGTGTCTTTGCTAACACAGTAGCTAGGCTGCAAAATAAAAAATCCTTCTATTAGCATACATTCTAAATTAGGAAATGGATTTTCATATATTTCCATGGTTTTGTAATAATCAAAAAATTTAATTTCTTTAGATTCAACTAAATCCTAAATTTTATTGTGAAACACTACACAATTATTAGTAGAATGAGTATAAGATGCATGCCATTTGCAAAATTTCTTGCCATTCAATTCCTCTAAGGAGGCAATTTTTGCCCGCCTTTCAAGACTATTCTTTTATTAGCTAACAACCAGTCAAACAGTGAAACAACCCTATCCAAGTCAAATGAATATTTGTGTTTTTCCTTAGATTTAACTCTTTTAGGAGCTTGTGTGTTTTCTTTATCAAAGGTTTGCACATAAATGGCTTTCCTTTGACAAACTCTACAATGTCGACTTCCTTGTCATCATTCGCGGTGTCTGCTATGTGATGGATATTTTGGTTATAATTTCCTATAGACATAGCCTTATGAACATGCTCTTCTATGAGAATACTCTCAAACAGCGATGCACGTTCAGTAAGTTCGTAAAGGTTGAAACTTAAGTCCTTCAAACTTGGAACTTAACCCTTGCTTGCCTAAAGCGATACAAGAGCTCCTTAAGAAACTCACCATGCTTTTGTTTCAATTGTGCGAGAACAGCCACAGACTTGCCAGGGTCTCCTCGTGTGAATTGGGCTTGGAAAACACTCTGCATATCTCACCATAAGAACATAAAGTTTGGTTAGAGGTTAATATACCAACTAAAGGCTATCCCGGTTAAGGAACTTGGAAAAAGCTTAAGTTTTAAGAAGTCATCTCCTATGACCTCCCTGCATTGGAAAGTGAATTAAGCCACATGCTCGATTGATGAAATTTTCCCATCGCTGAAAAAAATGTGAATTCAGGTACCTTATATCAGTAGAGAAAAGGGTCATTCGTATCAATGTAGTCAGGATAGGGTTTTTTGTATAATGGTCGATTGATGAAATGTAATTGTGGTCTATACATTTGCTCAATCATATTAGCCAATTGATCTTGGGTTACTCCGATAACCCCTTGATTCCCTACATTAGGTTGCACCCACATGTTTGCATTTACTACGGTTCATACGATCACAATAATCCTGGGTCGTTCATGTCTGTCCTAAAGAAAGGATTTGTATAAGGCGCAGTCATGGAGTTTGTGAGAGGATATGTTGAAGGGATAGGAATTTGGTTCCCTATCGGAGGGACCTGCATAGAAACTGCATGTCCTTAAACACTAGATTAGGAACTTATCCCATTTGCGAATTAAATGGAGGTGGTAGTATCCAGACTGGACATTACCACTAGGGAAACTAGTAGGTCCCGCATTAGTTGTAGTTGGAGGATACCCTAAAGGTGGGTTTGTTTCCATTGGGTTTGCCCTAGAGATGTTACTAAATGGTCCAACTTCAAAGGCTCTATTGTTATAAATACTGGTATATCTAACAATGTTTTGCATCCTATGTGGCGAAGCAGAAGAAATTACCACCCAGAGGACAGAGTGAGGAAAGTCCTCGCTCACATATTTCCCTTTTTCTGCTCGACTATCAAGCAGTAATTCTAGTTCTTTAGTGATTTGTTTGGATAAAGGGGCTTGCAATTCATGAACTAGATGGTTCAAGTCACTTATGACTCTATCCCCGTTCCTTTAGTTGGAAATATCCAAATCATGAACTTTTTTGCACATCTCATCTAGCACTCTCTTAGTAGAGTTAGTGATGTTTAGATTTTGCTCTGTTTGAACAGTGTTCATTTCTCTAATAAGATCTTTAGTGTAAACACCTATGTTATTTTCCTTTTTTAGAAGGATTCGCTATTTCTTCTTTGTGTTCTTAGAATTTGCTTTCCAAAGATTTCCTCCATTATTAAGAAAAATCTTTGGAATGTGACCAAGACTTAGTAATTTGAGACTGAATCTCATCTAGTTGATGCTTTAATAACTCTTTGCTGAGATCAACATTTCTCTCAATTTCAACCATCTTCATCTTATAATGTTTATAAAAATTGCTTTCAGGAAAGCTCGATGAGGATGAAAATTCTGATTTCAAATTCCCAATAAAGGGACTCTCTCCATCCAAACCTCTAGGTTCACCAGATTCTATCGGGCTATCTTGGCCATCCAATGCATTACTGTGTGTAACACATTTAGCCATATTTCCACAGGAATTTCAAACAAAAACTCCCACTATGGTCGCCAAATCTGTTATGCCAATTTTTGCGAAGCTGATTCTCGAGGGATGTTCACACGCAGATATATAATGTATGCACATGGGTTTGTATGCCTAAAAATTAATTTAGGACTTTTGAGTTATGTGGATTCAGACAGACTAAATTAACACTCAGTTATGTTACTCTACTCCTAAATGCAAAAAGCAAGTTACACTCCCCCTAAATGCACAATGCAGTAAAGATATGTAAAATGCAAGAAAGATAAACTGTAGGAATATAATTGCATTAAGTATAAAAATCTACAATTATAATAAAACACTTACAAAGGATGCCTTAGGAGATGACAAACTTGCCATAGCAAGCGACCCCTTTGGCACTTTTAATAAGTGTGAGGACTAAAACTAAGGCTACACTAAGGAAACATAAGGCAAAAAAATAAAAAGCAAAGTTAAGTGTGTAATGTTTTGATAGAGCTTTCTGTTGTCATTTTCCTATATATATATAGACCTCCAAAATGGTTGTCCCATGATTCGAGTAGTTGAAACTTCCCTACTCTTTTGAAACCACATCTGATCATCATGAAACTGCTTTGCTGAAGACGCTACACATGGAGGATCAGTTATTTATTTGAAATTCTTACAACTGTTCTAAATAACTGTTCGCGCTTCCATTTCCTTCTTATCTAGAAAGTACAATCCTTCGAGTCCACATCATATTGCTCGCAGGTGTGAATTCTCGCGGGCTCTTTTCTCTTTGGATCGCTGCGAAAATCTTCCTACTCTTTTACACACTCTCGCTAACCCTTACTTGCTCTCTCTTGCTATTTAGAATCTTACCTTCATCTCGCGGACTCTCACTACCAGGAGACTAAGGGGCTCTCTTTTATTCTTTGCTTTCATTGTTCCGTTCCCTTACTTTCATGTCTCCTTCACGAAGCTCATGACTTAACACCTAAGAAAATTCTCAGGGTTAACAAATGGGCAAGAAAAGTTTCTTATTTAATTGATCACATAAGTAAGGACAATTAACTTTGTTGGTTTAAAAATTTATGAACACGTCAATAATTGGAAATTTTGCTTTGAAAAAAAAAAGTAGGCTTTGATGACTGCTAGTATACTAATCCAAGTATACAAAAACTTCTAAAGCAAGTTGTTTCGATAGGCTTCGTTAAAAATGGAATATATACCATAGATAGTAACTACCAATCATCATCATAATTAGTCCTTTGTAACGTTGTTGACTTTGGGTTTCATATAATGTGAAGAAATCTACCCATAGCAACAATGTTTTAAAATCCAGGCCGATCGGATAGGCCGGACCGAATTATCAAAGAGTAAAGTTAATCTATTATTTTAGAATTTCATCAAGAAAGTAAAGAGAAATTAAGATAATACCAATGTCATTTTAAACGATAGAATTTTCAACTTTATATTCAAAAGTTTTGATTTTTCTTACATACTTATCATTTGAATTGAGCTTTGAAAACAATTATAATGAAAAATTTTATACATTATTGATTTTATAAAATTAAACCAAAGCAAGGATCAAATCAGAATTAATAACATTAAGTTTTTACAAAATTAGTGTTCAGTTTTTGTTTACAAATCTTACAAGTTTAAAGATTTAGCTTGTTCTCTTTCTATAAGAACAAATTGAAACAAAATTTATATGATAAGAGACCTGAAGAAATCTGGATACTTTTGGCACTAGAATCACATAAATTGGTTGATTATATTGTGAGGTATGAACAAAATGGTAAAATAAGGTACAAGACCAACAACAAAGTTGACTTGTGAAATCAAATAGTTTGCTCGAATTTTTATAAATTGTACATAATGAGTATATCTAAATGAAACTTGAGGTGTCAACTAACAAAAATATATGAAAATGACCTAAAATAGTGTTTCATATGATTTATATTGTTTTGTGAAATAGGATAGAAAAGAGACTAAAATGAAAATATTCATTGACACGTGTGAAAGTAGATCACAAAAGTAAAATAAAGCGTCGGAAAAAAAACATATTTTCTTGTATGTAAGTGAGAGAATAACATATTCAAAATCTAGAACAAAGTGATTAAAAATTAAAGAGTTATAACCGATCAAAATTGGCCGAAAAAGAACAGAAATTCAAAGTAATGTGCATATCATACATTCATTGAAATATGACATCAATTGACATGGCATATTGATATTAAATAGTGAATGGAGGTTTATAGAACAATGGAAATAATAGTATAAAAGATAATTAATATAGTAAAATTGATAAATGACAAATAAATATATCAATTATTAGATATTGCTAGAGTATGAGTGTAACATTCCTATCCTAAATCCCATAATTAGTAAAATGATTAATGAAAGTAATTTTAAATGAACATAAAACACATTAAGAAATGTTAAACTATAAAATAGGACAGTAGTGCAGAAAGTAGAAAGGTAGTTATGCAGAAAACTACAGAAAATTATGAGTTGCAGTCTGCAGACACGAGGGGCGTGCTCATTGGAAATGTAATGAGCACGACCGTGCTAAGGTAGAGCAAGATCAAACTTTCTAAAAAAGGAAATGTCAACAAGATGGGTGTGTAGAACAACACGATGTCTGTGTTGATAACACAGAGCCATGCTGATCAATGAGTGGGTCATGCTAAGGTGTCACACATGCAAGAAAGTAAAAAATCAAAGCAGGAGATGGCACGTGGAAAATAGCACGAGGCATGCTGATGATTGCACTATCGTTCCTTTCAACAGAACATAACTTAATAGAAACATAAGCCATATTTTTCTGAAAGTAGAGAAAGAAATCAAGAGAGCAAGTTGAGAGAGAGAGTGAGAGAGAGAAAGGAGCTTATGTGTTGTGAATTAATCATAAAAATAACAAAACGGATCCTAGGAATAAGCTGGATATAGATATCTAAGTCAATATTGAGAATCTACAAAGGTAATCTTTAAGAATTACAAAATTGAATATAAGTTTATGAAGAATTGAAGTCAAAACTGATTAGGATAAGATTAAGAGCATGCATATGTGTATATAGTGGAATTGATTGTGATTGGAAGTATATGAATTGTTCTATAAGACAACAGGTTAGACTGGGATAGAGTTCAGGCTCGTATTGATTAGAGTACTTTAGTTAGGAGGTGAGTAATCTAACTCACTATTTGGCTAAATTAAAATATAACAGTGAATTGCGAATATTTATGATTCTTCTGATTGATTATGAATTACTTATGATTGTGAATGAGTTGCGTATGAATGCAAAATGAGATGACGATATGAAATTATAAATGAGATTAATATGAAATGAGAATAAATGTGAAAATGGTAGTGGATATATAATTGAAATAAATATGTGCGCACAATAAGAAATGAAATACGAAAAGGTACGCAAACGTTAGTTGTGTTTATATGTATATATATTATTAAAGCTTTGTCTGAAAGGACATGCAACCCTGACATGAATACAGCTTCGGTCTATAGTTTACAGCTTTGGCTAATAGGATTGCATGATTTCAATTTATAAAATTCACGATAAGACTACAACCACGAAGATAGATGAAATGATTCAAAAGATAAGAAAAGAAGATAAAATGATATATGATTTAAAGAAGGTTTGAATGTATAATTCTGGATTAAATGATTACTCATTGAGCCGGCAACTCACCAACTAGGATTTTTATTTCAAGCACAGTTAGTGACATGGTTAGATTTTTGAGATAGCATACATAGTGGTGCTAGCATTCAGGTGGGTCAGCTACTATCCGATACATTCTCTCCTGAAATGCCATATAAGAGTTGTTTTAGTAGCATTTTGCATGTTTGTATTATATGTTGACATATGATAGTTGTATTTGAGATAGTTATTATTTGGCAATTTGTTGATGATTATAGGTATATGTATATGAGATACGTAGTTGCTTGAGATGAATGTGAATGTGAATGGAATGACTTAGTATGGTATAAGATTTATATTAAATTGTAATGAAGATGACAGTCTGATTAATAGGTTTTTTAGGTTGCAGTAATGCAACACGGGTCGTGTTTAATTGATATGATGGCCGTGTTGAATTAACAGGGGAAGTGTTTGATCAATACGAGGCCATGGCCATATGGGTTTTGATCAACACGGGCTATCTCATATGCAAAGCAAAATGATTCCCAGGAAACACAGGTCGTGCTCATGCACTATTTGCCCGTACTGCACATCTGAATTGACTGTTTGGTTCTAAATTCAATCTGAAATGCTATGTTAATGCTTAAAGATGAGAATATAGTTTCAAAGAAAGAAAAGTTTAAATTTATTAAACATATTAACATAACGATAATTAAGGATTAAAGATTTAATTAAATTAGGATGTTATAATTTGGTATCAGAGCAGGTACATGATCTTTGGAATGTATGTGAGCT
>CANYCX012639729.1:0-11340 GCA_948193385.1 Breynia disticha f. nivosa
GGTTGAGCTTTTGGAAATTTTGGTTATGGTTTGGAAAGGCAAAAACGTTTCTTTGGATGGAAATGAGAAGGAAGACATATGTTTATCTATATATATATATACTCAATTGACCATTTTGCCCCTTGGCTCTTTCCTCGATCAACCTTTTTACTTTCTCTCTCCCAGTTTTTCCTATCCTTTCGAAATTTAAATTTCTTAATCAATCTCACACTCTCCCACTAATATTTTATTAAAAATATTTCGCAAAATTTTTATTCGCACAATTATTAAATAATTCAAAAGTTCCCAAAAATTCTTAAAAGTGCGGGCGTTACACAGACGATCAATCTCGATCGAGACTTTAGTCTCGATTGAGACTCGAGCAGAATGAAGGGAGCATTTGATCAGAAGGCAAGTCTCGATCGAGACTCGACACGGATGAGTAATTTGGCTTGGACAGAAGGTGAGTCTCGATCAAGACTCACTCAATCTCGATCGAGACTCATCAGTGCTTCAGCAGAAATAGACCAAAATGTCCTTAAAATGAGGGTTAAAGTGAAGGGCAAAAGAGAAATTTCAAGGGGACAAAAGAACACAACTAAGTGGACACAAGGAATATACTTAATGTCCCATACTTTCCAGCAAAAAAGGGCACTACATTTGGTTTTAAAAGGAAGAAAGATGGGGGAGTGATGGGTCTTTTTGGCTGGCATTTTCTGGAGAGTGAAGGAGAGATTTCTGGGAGGTTTTCCTTCTTCCTTGAAGGTCATGTTTTCTTCTTCTTCTTTTGTTTTGTTTTTAGATCTAGCCATGTTAGGCTAGACATTTAGTTGGGATTTTCCTATGATGTAAATAGTTTTATTGCTTGGTTTTCTTGTATGGTGTTTGAAGCTTTGAATTAAATGACATATCTTTTGTGTGAATGTTGATTATTTGATTGAACTTATGGATGAATAATAGTTTGGATATGTTGTTATCGATTTGCATGAAGATGAATATGGTTTTATTGAATTGTACATGAATGATTTGAAATGATAAATGATGGTATGTAAGTGTTAAAGATATGTCAAATGTGATTGATTATGATTGGATTGCATATATATCTATGAATTTAAGTTAGTGAAAAGTGAAAAATGTTGTATAATGAATACTGGAGTGCTACACGGACAAGACAGAAAGTACACGGACATGCCCGTGTAGGAAGAAAATGCCCGTGTACCAATTCTGCCATGCTACACAGACAAAGCAAAAAGTACACAGACCTGCCCGTGTAGGAAGAAAATGCCCGTGTACCAAATCTGCCATGCTACACGGTTTGGAGTGGTGTGCACGGTCATGACCGTGTATCTCCTCAAAATCGTGTACTTGATCTGCAAGGGACAAAAATGAATAATTTTTCGTCGGTTTTATCCTAAATTAATCCAAAGTTAAATTATATGTGAATGTTGAAAAGAATAAAATTTAGTTTGACATGTTCTTGTTGAATATATTTATCATATTGCGTTTGACATGTTCTTTATGAACATACTTTTGACATGTTCTTTATGAACATACTTGTTATATTGATTGAAAAATTAATTGGATTATATAATTGATTACGTTGACTTGTCAAATTGTGATTTGGATTGATAGTTGTGATTGAACATGGGAAGTTGTCCATTTAGGTAGTGTTACTTACTGAGTTGTCAAAAAGTCACGTGCGTTTTATGCCTGCCATATTCAATATTGGCAGGAATTGTAGAGGACACGATTATTCTTGTCGATTGATGCCCAAAGGAACCGGTGAATCCACATGGCTGTGCAATGAAGATGAATTGGAAGTGGATGCCTAACACTGGCAATGGATCACTAAATGCATAAATGTATTTGATAAATTTGTGTTTAAAGGAGGTCTATTTTTTAACCCTCTTTGGTAAACATTATTCTTTTTAATGATGTTACATTCAAAGGTCAAATATGTAGATTTCAATTACTGAATGAAAGATTCATGTTTAAAAAATAACATACATAAATATAGGGATGGTTTTAAAAAGACTTTAATTTAAATTATATTTAGAAAAACTTATGATGCTTAAGTTCGAGTACCACTTGAAGAAAAATATATAATACATAAAAGCAAGTGGTAGTCGAATTTGGGTGTCACACACATAATCTTAGCATAGCCACATATAACTTTACAAGGCATCCATATATGTTCATGCCATACTTTACATCCAATGATGTTTTCAACAACTACATTATCAACAAAATTCTCATGAATTCCTCAAGTCATCAATTATAGCAAATGAACATAAGTATACCAATAAGCAACCTCAACCAAACACATAAGAAATCATCATATTCCGTATCTCATAAACTTATAACCAATACACAAGCACTCATTACAATATGTCACATTCAAACCAAATAGTTGCAGTCATGTGACTAACCTTTTCATGAATCGTTTAATGGCTCGGTCGTGAACTTCCCTCACCGGAATTCTGATTTCCTATCAACATGATCATAATTCCATATTAGTTATATGTTCATGAAACCTAACAATGATAATAATGAGTGACTGTTTATGTGCTTGATTAGTGTATTCTTTTCTCATTATTTCTCCTTACCCGTAATATTCCTTTTAACACCATAAATGTTTATTCCTAACCACTCAACCACCTCATTTAAGTACTCACCTAACTATTACACCTTCCATTAATGCACTTATTGATGTATTATTTTTTCATATAAATATAGTTAGGTCGGTTACATTATATTTACACTTCCCGATGCTCTAAACATATTTAACCTATATTCTCTCTCACAAAACCCTACCTTGGTTTCTTAATATTTCTTCTATCCACCTCATAATACCATACCCAAAGAAATTGACTCTTAACACAATAATAATAAACCACAAAATGATTACCTAAACAATGAAAAACACATAGAACATCCAGTTACAAAACCCTAATTTTCGTCACTTTGGAGGGATGGTTTTCTTTCAATTTTTTCGGTCACCTAAACCACAAAATAACACGAAAGAACGTTAACACTAGGTCATATATCTATTAAGCTTTGCAACGGCCTATCATAGGATTAAATCGAAGCTTAAACATAGACAATATGTAGTCTAAAAACTAAGGTAGGAACAAATACGAGATTCACAAGAAGAGAACTTACTGAAGCTAAGTTATCAACGGATTCTGGAGCTTCCGAGCTTTAGAGTTTTCGAAGAGAGATGGTGGTTAGGGTTAGTGTGATGGAGAGAAAGAGCATGAGAAGAAAGGAGTCTTGTGTGGTGGAGAGAAAAGATGGGAACCTAAAGCCTTTATATATTTAGTGGGTTGACAACCTTGCCCTTGTTGGACTGGTCTCCTCGGTCCAACTCGTTCCAATTAATTCTAGAATTTTATTTTCTCTACTTATAATTATCTCATTTCCTCGACTTTATATTTTATAATTTTCTTGAAACAATTATTTATATTCTCCTAGATATTTTATTTAAAATTAACAAAAATTTGTATAATTGAGGGCATTACAGCTCTAACCCCCTTAAAAAAATTTCGTCCTTGAAATTAAAACATACCATTAGAATCTCTTTAGTTCTCAGCTTGCAAACCAACCGATCTATAATTTCGACAGGCTCTTCCATATAAGTCAGATCATCTGATATCTCCATTTTAGGTGTACTAATCATATGGCTTGGATCTGGCCGATACCGTCTCAACACACTTACATGAAAAACATTATGTAATCTTGACAGTTCGTCGGGTAAACGGAGTTGAAAAGCAAAAGGTCCTACCCTTTTCACAATTTCATAAGGTCATATAAACCTCAAACTTAACATCCCGCTTTTACCAAATCTCAGAACTCCCTTCCAGGGCGACACTTTTAAGAAAACTTTGTCACCTACCTCATAGGTGATCTCCCCTCTATGTTGATCAGGATAACTCATCTATCGATCTTGGGCAGCCTTCCTGCATTTCTTAATTACTTGCACTTTTTCTACGGTCTATTGCACCAATTATGGTCCTTCAATTTGTCTTAGATCTTCAACATCCCAAAATACTGGGCTTCGACACTTTCTTCCATACAGAGCCTCATATGGTGCCATTCCAATGCTCGAATGATAATTGTTATTATAAGCGAACTCTATAAGTGGAAGATGTTCATCCCAGTTACCACTAAACTGTAAAATATAGGCTCTCATCATATCTTCAAGAGTCTGTATCGTTTGCTCAGACTAACCATCAGTCTGGGTATGAAACGTTGTGCTAAAATTCAATTTGGTAGCCATTGCTTCTTGCAAACTACTCCAAAATCATGAAGTAAACCGAGGATCTCATTCAGAAACAATTAAAATGGGCACTCCATGCAATCTAACCACTTCTACCACATACTTTTCTACAAACTTGTCCAGAGAATCATCCTGTCTGACTGCCAGAAAATGTGTAGACTTCGTCAATCTATCAACTATAACCCACACTGCATCATGTTTCCTAAATGTTCTGGGCAAACCCAAGATAAAATCCATCGTTATTCGCTCCCATTTCCACTCTGGAATAGCAAAAGAACGAAGCTTTACAGTTGGAGCTTGATGTTTGGCTTTGATTTGTTGACAGCTTAGACACTTCGCTACAAACTCTGCAATTTCTCTCTTCATACCGGGCCACTAATACAGTGGTTTCAAGTCTCTGTACATCTTAGTACTTCTTGGGTGTACTGAATATCACGAAGCATGTGCTTCCTATAGAATTTCTTTTTTTACATCCGAAATGTTCAGTACACATAATCTATTCCCATAATAGAGAATGCCCTGATCATCAAGTACATAGGGTGTTTTTCTAC
Organism: Breynia disticha f. nivosa; assembly: GCA_948193385.1. Classification (NCBI taxonomy): domain Eukaryota; kingdom Viridiplantae; phylum Streptophyta; class Magnoliopsida; order Malpighiales; family Phyllanthaceae; genus Breynia; species Breynia disticha. The sequence continues at coordinate 4,810 of CANYCX012639729.1, forward strand.
CCATTTCTACTTTTTCCCGAGCAACAACCAACTTACTATCCTCCATTTGCCGCTCCTTAATCTGATCTTGAATAATCGCTCTCACCGATATATTCTCTAGAAACCCTTCCTCGATCACTTGCAACTCCAACCTGAATTCTCTCATTGCGAATAAGGATTCCACATTATATGTTATAGCATCCTCCTTTGCTTGGGATTTCCTACTAAGTGCATCGGCTACAATATTAGCCTTCTCTGGGTGATATTCAATCAAGTAGTCATAATCCTTTAACAGCTAAATCAAACTCCTTTTCCAGAGGTTTAATTCTTTCAGGGTGGTGATATACTTCAAGCTCGTATGATCAGTGAAAATCTTGAAGGTTTCTCTGTAAAGATAGTGTCTCCAAGTTTTCAGAGCATGAATGATCGCCGCAAGCTCTAAGTCATGCGTAGGATAATTCAACTCGTGTGGCCTTAACTGTCTCGAAGTATAGGCAATAACCCTTCCATTTTGCATTAACACACCACCTAATCCCATTCTAGAAGCCTCAGTATATACTGTGAAGCCAATTTTTACAAAGTTCATTTTTGAATAAAACCTAATTCCGCACCTATTTTTTTTAAAACATAAGTTGTAAGAGAGATAGAATGGAACACAAGTTGCCTCACATATGAAATACAAAACATATATCAAATATAGTTTAGAAATGTAGAAGACGTGAAAATCATTTAGTATGATAACTTTATAAATCTCATCTATACTGATGTATATATAAATACACAACATGCATAAGCAGTCGCAATATTTAAACAACTGGGAGCCCGACCTTTAGTATCGCACCGCTAGCCTTGCCAATCACGGCGTCCCGTCTCTGGTACCTGTCACTCTGCAAAAAATTCAGCAAAACACAGGTGAGTAATTTTAATACTCAGTATGGCTATTCCTTGGTGTCACTACTATAATGGGGTGTAGTGGAGTCCTCAGCCATCCCAACCTATCCTCCCTAATGGCGCCCTAAAGTCATGTCACAACAAGCATACATGTGCTTATACATTCCCTTCTAGGTGTTTATTAACTAGGCAACCCATTTTAGATCATTAGGGTACTTTAAATAGTCATTAGAACATTATTCGGGCCAAAATAGGGTTTCTGCACTAAAATAACATAGGTTTACCAAGGCATAACGTACATTATTCATGAACAGGCAAAACCACATTTTCAGGATATGAATAACGTATGTTAACCCTAAATTAACGTATGTTTAACTTCAATTAACGTATATTTAGGCCCACTAAACATACCTTCTTTTCAACTCAGCAGCATTCTATCCATTTCTAAATTACATATCATACTTGGACATATTCCATCATACTTAGCATATCAATCAACCTCTAAAACACTCATACAACTCACCTATACTCAAATCACCATGATTATCCATTAAACACATGATTAACTGTGATGCCAAATTTAACAAAATCCTTTCTCTGATAAATACGATTTTCGCAACCATTTTTTTCTTTTTAAAACATAAGTTGTAAAATATAAATCAGAGAAAATCATACACAGATATTTTTCATAATGCAGAACCAAGGAAAACAGTTTACATACCATTACATAATTTCCATAAAAGTTAAAGTATAAATACATGTAAATTAATACAACCAAAACCCTAAGAGCTCGACTTTCAGTATCACACTACTAGCCTCGCCGATCACGTCGTCCCGTCTGTGGTAACTGTCACTCTGCACAGAATCCAGCAAAACACAGCTGAGTATGTAATAAATACTCAGTAAGGTTGTCCCTCAGTGTCGCTACAGGCTGGGGTGCAGGGGAGACTTCGGCTATCCCGCCCTTATTCTCCCTATGACATCCTAACGTAATTCATAACAATCATACATGTGTTTATACATTCCCTTTCAAGTGTTTAATCACTAAGAAACCCATGTTTAACCACTTGGTGACTTTTGATAGTCATTAGAACAATATTCAGGCCAAATTATGGGTTCTGCATGCAAATAACGTATGTTTAGACTTAGGCTACATTATTCTTCCTTAAATTTCCAGTACTTGAATAACGTATGCCAATCCATATTTAACGTAGGTTTTCATGGTATTAACGTATGTCAACATTTGATTCACGTATGTTTACTTAAGATTAACGTATGTTTATGTATTTTTAAACATACGTTACTTCCATGTCAGTGGCATTCTGCCCATTTCTGAATCACTTATCACACAAACACATTTTATACTTCACTTTACACATCAAACCATATTTCCACACACTTATTCAACCTTCTTATACACATCAATGCCGTCATTATTTCTTTTGAACATATTTATCATCAATCATTAATTCATTAGACCATAATTCAATCAATGCACACATAGAATCATTCCCACTTAATACATCCCAATCTTTTAGCTTTTTAATTAACCCTTAAGCATACCAACAACCTTCCAATTACTCATACCACTCTTTTATACACACAAAACATCCCAATTAACCATTAATCACTTGATTAACCACCTTAATTAAGATCAAAGCAACCAATCATAACAGAAACTTACACCTTTAAAATTCTTTTCTTAACTCAACCTCATTATAACTTTTACAATTAGTTATGCTCATACATTTACATCATTTTTGACACCTCAATACAACTTATTCATATCCTTCATGTCATTTAATTCAGGTTCATATTCCAACATCCCTCACATTCAAACTTCTCAACATATACCATTACACTTAAAATATTTAACACATTCTTATTCATCCGGCTCTTTCAAGAGCACATAACATTCAATGACAAATCATTGAGTCGTGATTGACAATGGGGCATAATCATACAATACCAACACAATCTACATCACTAATCAAATTACATTGGCTCAACTACAAGTCAATTTTCATATCATAACCTCACACATTCATTTTCAAGCAATCAACATGTATGCAAAAATGAATGCAAGTGCAATGCCAATGCATTGTCCACACACATATGTATACATAAAGTCATTGAGCTCTCGCTCAGTATCAAATCATCAGGACGGGCCTAGAATTAAGTCACATTTGGGTTAATCCCCCATTTGTCTCACAATCGGGCGAATACCCCATTTTTATCATAATTGGGAAAATCCGCCATATCATTCATAGGGACTCAGCCGACATCAAGCTCTCGCTCGGCATAACATAACACGAAAAGGCAAGCTCCTGTGTTCTCAACACATTTGGGCTAATCCCCCATTTTTCTTAATGTCATCCATATGCTCCCTTTTCTCAATGCATGAACAAACACATGCCCATGCAAACACAATATAATATGTATGAATGCAACTCCGTGCATTTCATCTCAAACATTCACCATTTCATATGCTCATGAATGTTCCACAATCACACATATCACAATACATGCCATCATGATTCATAAAGCCAACTCAGCATAACAACATATATGTATGTAATTCAATAAGAGTTCATCATAAATCAATAAGGAACATCCACAGAATGCATATAACAAATGAACATGATTCATCACCTCATTTTAAATCACATCTCACGCATAACCTACGCATTTTCATATTCGCATACAAGCTAACATATTTTGCCATAATTATTAAACAACACTTGTATCATTCTTTCCCCTACTCAACACACTTTATTATGAGCATTACACTCATAATAATACCATACCTTAAGCTTTCATAGTTCATACAACATAGGAATCGCAATAACAATACATGCATGCCAACTAATTTCATCTTAAGTGTCGTGCTTATTAACATACCATTGTCCACAAGGAGCATACATTCACAAGTCATCAATCCCATCATCAAAGAATACGTTCATGCATACCGAATCACAAATTGCCAACATACACATAAAACCATTCGCTTTAGTGTGCATTAACTTCGTATCATTCATTAATAAGTTTCTTAAAGCACATTCCATATAATTTTTGCCAAGGAAATAGTATTCCTACACTTATCAATCATACATAATCAAAACATGGCAAGTAAGTCTTCAAAGCACTTACCTCGCACTCCCGCGACTCGATTCGACCCCAAATCTCTAATTCGGGTTCCGTTTGTTGTTTCTTACACACATTCAATAACATTTGATATGACAATCAACATAATATACTTATTTTTCCATTTATCTAACCATTTCCTGTAAATCCCAAAATTCCTCCACTAACCCTAATTCTTTGAATCTCATCAAATGTTATGTTTTTAGGTAAATCGTCTATGGAATCTTAACCTACACTAAAAACTCATCAAAAACCTACCAAATGCAGCTATTTTCATCCACATTTCAGTTCAAAATCGAGAAATCTTACCTCTTCCCATTTTTCCTTTGCTTTAGAATGAAGAGGGATCGATTGGAGGGTAAAATCGCTAAGAGGTTGTTTGTTGGTAGGTTTAATGTTAGGAAGGCTTATGAATGGTGGAGGATTGTTGGGAGAATTCTTGGAAGTGTTTGGGGGTGTTTTGTCCCAAAATGAAGTGTGGTCGGCCTACTTAAAGACATGTTCAAATCCCCGTTAACATATGCAAAGGTCTAAATTAACGTATGCCAACAAAATGCAGATTTTTGGATTTTCAGAATGAATAACGTATGCTTCCCCATGGATTAACATACTTTAATCCAAAATAACGTATGTTAATAACCCTCTTGGCATACGTTATTTGTATCCCAGCAGCCACACTTATCATTTTCTGACCTCCTTTGATTCCTAACATGCGTACAATTATACATACATGCTCAAAACTTAATATAAACATTATATCAACTTAATTAACATCAATTAACATCAAATTACCTCATATATCAATATCAAATCCAACCATAATACACATCAACTTGCATCTCTTCTATTCTTATCATTTTCCGATCCCATAACCTAACTTCGATAACACTTATGCCAATGTTTCTATATCACATTCCAACCTTATTACTCATGAATTTAACATTAATTAACATTCAATTAGACCTTATTCAACACCTAAACATACCTCATATCATCCTTTATAATGTCATTCGAAAATAGAACACTCGTTACTTTAGTTTTCAACCACCTTCACCCAACTTCCTCCACTCATGCAAAGAATCCAATAGCACACACACATATTTCATTTCTGATCAAAATCATTATTTTCAATTTAAATTGGAATATTTTTCGGGGTGTTACAACTCCCCCATTAAGAAATTTTGTCCCCAAAATTAGAGGCAAGTTAGGTTCCTCGCACCAACATAGCTCACTTAACCTTTTCCTTATACTTATACTTATACAACAGTCACATAATCTCCACATTACATTGTTAACTATACAAACACTTGTTTTACTATCATAAGCGGTCAACCACTACTTATCAGGCCAGGTTAACTTGTAAAGTTGTTCTCCATCTATCATTATTACAACTGATCCATTTTACTTGACATCAATTCTCTCGTTTAACCCTCACAGTATACATATATAGGTAGGCTCGCGATCCTTCATCTATTAGGTAGTTGCCAGCCTAAGGTACATAAAAAAGAATGTAAATTTACGATCGCAGAAGAAAGAAATGCATCATACAGAACTTTTTCAATAAATGCAAGTAATGCCCTGCCTTTGGTCAAGGAGATATGTAAGAAGTCAAAGAATGCACTTCCTTATGCAAAATACAACTCTAGCAAGACCTTCAAGAGAAACAACGAGCGAAAGCAACCTCAAGGATCACGCTCTATAATCTAATCCTCAAATATACTTTACCATAATCTCCCGATGTCATTTATTCCGTGTTACCTTTAATGATTGATTCCCTTTGTATTTTCTCTTATATACTCGCTTTTACCCCTTTTCAATATTGAATTGTTCATTGGCACTCTCAAGTTCACTCAGTTAAACTCTTATGTGGGATTTAATCCATGTTCACTCTAGTTCATTTTCCCAACTCATCGATGTATACTCATACACTCCCTAATTGTTTAGGTTTTCTTTCAAGTTTCAAGTCTTATCCAAGTAATTTAATTGCCTTAAAAATTTCATTTATGATTGTTTCAGTCACTTTATACTTTAAGTGCTTAATTTAATAAGGAAACCATCCTAGATCATTAAGGTACTTTAGGTATTCATTTGGATGTTATTAGGTCAAATTTAAGGTTCCAGATTCAAATTAACGTATGTCAACTTTGGTCCCTGAGCATACGTTATTCTGTGTCCTGTGTACAGGATGAATAACTTATGCCAGTTATAAAATAATGTATGCCATACCATGTTAACGTATGTTTATTTCCAAAATAAACATACGTTAATTCATTCAGGGCATTCTGTCCAAATTTTCCTAAGGTTTTTCATACATACCCTGAACATCTTATCTTAGGTATCCTAAGCAACTGATAAGGCAACCATACAATTCAAATTTACATCGAATTCATCATACTTAGTCATTTAAACATGTAATTACCATGTTACATCATGAATAAATCCAGATCGTACACATCCTTAACATACACATAAGCATCAAGGATAACATTCCACAACTCATACATATTTCCAAACAAC
>CANYCX012639756.1:0-10635 GCA_948193385.1 Breynia disticha f. nivosa
TCAGATAATTCAGCTCGTGTGGCCTTAATTGTCTCGAAGTATATGCAACAACTTTCCCATTTTGCATCAAAACACCACCTAATCCCATCCTAGAAGCATCAGTGTATACAACATATTCTCCGTCCTCTAACGGCAGAGTCAATACTGGAGCCTCTGTCAACCTCTTCTTAATTTCCTCAAAGCTACTCTGGCATTTGTCACTCCACTCATATTTGGCATTTTTCCTTAGAAAGCTAGTAAAGGGTCTTGCCAAAATGGAAAAAATCCTGAATAAACCGCCTATAATAGCCTACTAACCCGAGGAAACTCCGAATTTCCGTCACATTTTTTAGCACTTTGCACTCCTCCACTACTTTAACCTTGGATGGATCCGGCTGAACACCCTGTCCTGAGATTATATGACCAAAAAATGCAACGTCCTCCAGCCAGAATTCAAACATAGAGAATTTTGCATGCATCTATTTCTCTCTCAATAATTGCAATGTCATCCTAAGATGCTTCTGATGTTCCTCTCGACTCTTATAATAAATGAGGATGTCGACAATGAAAACTACTACAAAAGTATCCAGATGGAGTTGAAAGATTTTATTCATTAGGGCCATAAACGCTATTGTTAGTCAATCCGAATGGCATCACTGTCAATTCAAAGTGGCCATACTTAGTCCAGAATGTTGTCTTCGGTATTGACTTATCCTCCACCCTCAACTGCGAATACCCAAACCTTATGTCAATTTTTGAAAATATCATTGCCCCCTTTAACAGATCCAGCAGATCATCAATTCTGGGCAACAAATATTTATTCTTTATTGTCACCCGATTCAGCTGGTGGTAGTCAATACATAACCGCATACTCCTAACCTTCTTCTTAACGAACAAAACCGGTGCTCCTCATGGAGAAATGCTCGATCTAATGAACCCTTTATCGAGCAATTCTTCTAGTTGCTTTTTCAACTCTTTTTAATTCGACTGGGGCCATTCAATAAGGTGCTATAGATATCGGACCTGTTCCCGGTACAGTTTCTATCTCAAAATCTACTTCCCGACAAGGAGGTAGTCCAGGAAGATCTTTCGAAAAAACATCATGGTATTCACACACTACGGAAACTTTGAATACTCCGACACTGGGTTGTATAGTGTCTGTTACACTAGCCAGATACGCATCACACCCTTCTTTCATCAACCTCACAGCTTGAACGGCCGATATCAAACATGAGGGTACTACTCATCTCTCTCCCACAAACAATAACTCCTTACGCCCATCGACCTCAATTGACATCTCCTTCAAGAAACAGTCTACTATGTCTGGATGTTTCGTACGCCAATCCATGCCCAAAATCAATCCAAAATTCTCGATATCGATGACCACCAAATCCGCATGAAATTACCGATCGCCTATCACAAGAGGACACGATTTCACCGCTTTTTTCACTCGAACTATTTTCCCGGACGACATTGATACCTCTATCAAATAGTCTAAAGCCTCTACCCCCCACATTAAATTTTAAAGCATGATCGTAATCAATAAATTCATTCTGCACATTATTTTGATACCCGTTGTGTAGGGCTTTACCCCAAGATACTAGGTTTTAATTATGCTTTATAACAAAATGGCGATATGGTTTTTACTATCTTTGAAAAATGATGCTCAAAGGTCTTTCGGTAAACATGAGTCAAACGTGGAAGTGGGTTGAGCTTTTATCGTTTTTCTTTTAAAATAAAAAACAGGACAAGAAATCGATAGGTGCATTAATCATAAACTGAAAAGAGTTTTATAAATTTAGCATCACATAATAGCTCAACATAATCTAATTATAACTAGTGGTAAGGAGCCAAGGATTATATCAATGGCAGGCTCCCTTTTCAAGCCTACTTTAAGTCTCTCAAGAGTATCTAAGTACTCTTTCATCTTGAGCAATTGGGGACTAACCTGACCCGCGAGAACAATCTTACACAAAATCAATCCCTTAACCGTCAAGTACATATCATGAAGGGCCTTTTGTAAAGCCAAAAATTTAATCTTATTTAACTCTATTAAATGAAAACATGTGTAATTTTTTCTCGATTTAAACAATGTTCAAATAATTAAATCATATTAGCATATGACTGTAAAATAATAAAGGATGGGTGTGATTAACAACATGAGTAATAATATAAGCATTTACAACCAAGTATGCAAATTTTAGAAGTCATGATGTCATTTAATGAAATTGCCCATCTTTGCACGAACCTCTTGGAAAAACAGCCAAAAATACAATTTGTTCGTCCAAGGGCTCAGTAAGCATATACCTCATATGACACTTACCTAACCATATAAAGTCTAATACATTCGTTCATTAATTACCACTCAATACTGCTCCATTAAGCTATAATCACTAATCCTAGTAACATACGTTATTGGCACAGATTTCTCGTACTTAACCCATTTTCAACTCATGCACTCACATTTCACACCACATCATAATTTAATTGATCTGATATCTTTAATAATAATTTTCTTTTCGGTTATCCTATCATTCGCTACAACCCTAATTAAAACTTATTTTGCATGCTCAGTACATTACTCTCATCCTAACAAAACAAGTAAACAAAGTAGCACTGAGAAGAAAACACTTACATATGGTCACACCTTCATGCAACCACTCACTTATACTAATTGATATTCATTTCAAACGATATTTACCATGTTCACTCCTATTCACTAGCTGGTTAGTTACCATGCGTTATTCATGCACCATAGATGTTGATAGTCCACCCTTGATTCATAACTCTTTCAGATAGCACTCCAAAAACAATACATACTTAGCAATATTTCCAATCAATACCCTATTTACCTTACTTTCTATAACATCCAAGTAATGTTAACCAGACCAATTGGTTAGGTTACCATTCATTTTTCTTATTAATTCTTTATAGGAATTTACTTCGAACAGTGACCAACAGGCTAGGCAACGTATGTTACAGATCCTTGTAAAGTATGTTAACTTGGGATTTTCCAATTTAGTTGTATACTTGCATAACGTACATTATGGCCCAGATAAACACGCATTAACCAACCTGCAGAGCTCAAATCTGTTACCCATAACTGATTATAACAAAAGCATTTTATCACAACATAAGCACAATCTTTTACATCACATTTTTAGTCATTCTCTAGTACAAATTTCCATTCAATTAGTTCACCGATTACATACAATCATTCATACAAGCACATCTCATCAAGACTCAATAATCATAGGGAACATTATCATTCCTTAAAGTTTAAGTTCTTAACCCTCATATCATTTTCACATACACATAAATCATTTCCCACAACCACTACATAAGGCATATAATGATATTTAACATCACAACATACTCAATTATGCCCTACTACAGTTTACATTTCCATCATTCATTAATCACATTTAATCTTTAACATACGCGTACATTTCCTCGGGCTTACAAATCACCAGCAACCCATACTTAGAACATTTCAAAACACATATGCGATATGATACACTACATACATAAGCATGTGCCAATCCACATCACATTTATGCATACTTTTACAATTGAATGTAACACATAGGCATAGATCACTCTCATCACAAACATAGCACATTTCTCAAAAACTTATACATTTCGAATGCAGGCAATACATCCCAATATAAACATAATAATCCACACCACATTTCAATCATACATATCTCTTTATGTTCGTCCATTACTAATATCACACAGAAGAAAATAAAGCGAATGTTTTATACAACATGGAATGATATACATTTCCCTTTATTCTATACTAATGACATACTTTCTTTCTCTTTCCATTCTTTTCTCTCATCCCTTGGTTGATCAACCGAGTGTCAATGTGCTTGGAATACTCCATCTCACATGACTCTCTATGAGTCTCAATTTTAAAAGCTGTTTTTTTTCCCAATAAACAATATAATTTAAGAAATAATATAAAAAACAGATGTACAAAAAATAAGTAATGGTATGGATAAGGCAGTAACCAATGCCCATTTGCGTGCATAGTGTGCAAAAAATAGAGAAGGCGCGAGAAAGAAGTGTATAGGCTATGAGAAGGCAAAGCAGGAGTCGAGAGGTCACGTCATTAATGCAAGGATAAAATAAGGAGGAATTTAGAAAAGAATGACATTCACGTGTGAACATGGTGTTCAAGGAATGCGTAGAAAGCAAGTGGCATATAGTTCATGGATGATGAAGCAAGAATGCAAACCAAGTCATAAAACCATCGTGAGGACAAAGGAGAGTAAAGAGCGGTTACCCAAGCTGGTGGTGGGATAGTTGTTCAGACAGTTGATTAAACAGTTGCTAGCAGTTGTTCGAAATGGAGAAATTGATTACCCATGTGTCGTAGGTTTAAGTCAGCAGTTTTGTGTTTAATGAACGTGGCATTGTATAGAAAAGGAGTTGAAACTGCTAGATAGTGGGTAACCACATAGGCGCCTATATAAGGAAGGAATTTTGACAAAAGGGTCTCTCGACACTTACACATTTCACTTTACTTTGCTTTCTGTTCTTCCTTTCCTAGTCTAGAGCAGCCTTAGACTTTTGCTTACTAAAAGAGCCGAGGGGATCACTTGCGAAGGCAAATCAGTCATCTTCTGAGGCGTTAAGTGTAAACTTTTATTTGTAATTTTACTGTTTCAATTAATGCAATTTAATTCCAACAGTTTACCTTTGTGCACATCTAATTTAGTTATTGCCTTCCACACTTAAGAGTAGGATAACGTAACGTAGTTTTAGTTTTAATCCGCATAACAAAAGTCCTAAGCCTTTTGGGCAATACGAACCCACGTGCAAACACTTTTGTTCGCGCGCGAATTACCTTAACGCGAGTCCCTCTCGTAAAGCGGATTTTAAGGCAACCAACACATATGTATCTTCAATTTTCTGCAGCAAACATCAGTTCAGTGTTATCAAATCGAACAGAATCGACAAATCAAACCGGTGAATTGGACACTTTTTTTTGTCAATTTTACCATTCAAATTAGTTCGTAAATGAACTTTTATTAAACTGATTGAAAACTGATGAACTGGTCAGATTAACTAAAGAACAAGTGAACTGGTCCAGATTTAACTATTGAAAAAAATTAAATAATTTTGAAATTTAATTATTTATATATCTATATATATATATATATATATATATATATAATTTTAAATTATCGGTTCAACTAGTAAACCACCAGTTCGACTAGTAAATCAATCATTCAATTTCTTTTCTAGTTCGTCCACCATTTTGGTTCTAATAACATGCTGTCACTTACATATTTCCCTTTCAACTATAACCATCTACTCCCTCTGTCCCAAAATAACTATCAGCAATTTTTTCTATTGCACATAAGAAAAATGAATTAATTACTGATTTGCTATAAATCAATAATAATGATAAGAATAGTATAGTTGATAATTTTGAGACAAATTAAACAAAAAATATGAATAAATTAAATATAGTTGTGTGAATAAAAAAAAATATGACTAAATTAAATTAAATAACCTATAATTGAGAATACTACTGAAAAATTATGTAAAAATCATTAAAAGAAAAAATTATTGTGATCATATTTTAAGAAAAAAATTATATGAAAAAATGATGAGCAATAAAATTATTAAAAAATCAAAAATATTATTTTGTGAGAGTGCTTTTTGGAGACGGAGAATATTAAATTATGTTGAATTTGTGTTCAAAATTTCATTATCCTGAGGGCAAACAGTTATGAATAAAATATTTGGCATGCATTAAATAAAACACATTGGTTGAAAAGGACGGTGAGGTTGTGGGTTACGTAAGAAAAATGAGGTCACCTCATAGATCATACCTACGTAGCAACTCAAAGACTCAAGCGTCGACCTTGACCAAAAACAAACACAAACAAATAGGTTTGTGGGTCAATCCACTAAACCTAATCAAAATCTCCACCATCTTCCTCTTCGTGTTCTTGTATTGTTGAGGGTATATTTAGTCCATTGATAAAGGCTATTTTTGGTACGAAAAAAGTAAAAGAGGGGAAGTTTTTAAAAAACTTAATTTTTTTAATATTTTTGTCTAATATTTTTTTTCTCCAGTTCTTTTAATGTAAAAAAAAACCTTAGCATTACCCTAAAAACTTTCTTCTCTAATAAAAAAGACTTAAAATTCTTTATTTTACATTTTTTTAATAATTTTTTAAAAGGATATAATGGTATTTAATTAATTAAAATTTATATTATAATTATAATTTTATGATGAATTTAATTTTATATTTTTTAAAATTATAATATTAATTTTAAACTTTTAAAAAATTTAAAATATATATTGATTTATAAATTTAATATAAGAAATAAAAATAATTTTAAAAAATGATTTTTGTTAAATAATATATTAAGATTTAATAATGTTATTATTTTATCAAGAATATTATGGATATAGTAAAAGAAAACAATACATATATATATATATATATATATATATATATATATATATATGTTTTATGACAGCGGAAGGATGTTGTTACCATGTTGATGGCATCCACATACACTTCGCATCGAATTACGAGCGATGTTTTCCATTCTATTTCACACTGAAAAAATTCTAATCAACCAAATCTTAAAGAGAATATTTTAGAATTTACCTTCTAAAATATACATAAAGAATATTTGATTTGTTGGTGTTTATTATTGTGTATGATTTGAAATGTGAAGTGAGGGGACTTGTTTATATAATGGTAAGTGCGATTCGGTGAATGTATTTTTTCACTTACATTTGTATTTTAGTCCTTTAATTAAAAATACTCCTAATTTAATCTTCCAATCAAATAAACTATAATTAAGTCTCTCAGCTTAATTATATTTATTCGATAAACTCAAATGTCATGGAAAAAATAAATTATTTTTTCAATATACAATAAATTATTATATCAATAATTTACTTTTCAAAAAATTTCTTAATTATACCAAATAAGACTTAGATAATATAATGGCGATGCAGAGCCAAAGTAGATATTGGACCAAGAGTTGAATGAAGGATTATAAATGGGTTTGTAACACCTTTATAACAATATAGTTTGATTTTTATAAAAATGCACTCATGTTAAACTTGCTTTAAAAATGCCCAGATTTTTTGATAAAATTGATTTAATGCCTATTTTTTAATAAGGACAAAAAGGGAAAAATCATAAAAGAATTTAATCCCTCTTTTTTCTCCTCTAATATCTATTTCCTCTTTTTTTCTCCTTCAATCTCTCTTTTAACTCTTTTTTATTTTTTTTACGTTTTCTCTTTATTTTTTTTAATCTTACAGATTTTATCTTCTTATTATTCTATCTATTTTTTTTTATTTTACGTTTTCTCTTTATTACGGGTTTGAAATAATTGATGTTATTTTTTATTTATATTCATTCAGATTTTTTATGCTATTTATTAAAAATCGTTCAATTTAGTCTGCATTAGTTTAAAAATTGTTAATAAAATGATCAATAATGTTCATTTGTCTTAAAAAGCTCATTTATGAACATGTTCTTTTAAGAAATGTTCAAATTAGATCAATTATTTCTAGTTTAGATCAATTATGTTTAACCTCACATACTGCATAATATATCCAAAAAAGTGCTTTCATTAGGAACGCATATTCAACATCTTGCATAATGCCCAAAAAAATACAAATTTGATCAGTTAAACAAAAAAAGTTGAAGACTTATATACGCACATATTAGCTTTAAAAAACTTAAAAAAGGTACAAATTTTATCCAATAAGTATAAATTTGATCAACTGAACAATTTTTAAAATTAAAAACACAAATTAGTTCAAAAAAGATCAATAAAGTACAATTCAGTTCAAAATAAAACAAAAAACAACCTGCATTTGTTCAAATAAATATAAAATCAATCGTTTAACTAAATCTAAACAAAACATCGAAAGAATACACATATTAGTTCATAAACAACAACAAAATCTCCAAAAAAGAGTACAACAAATAGTTCAAAAAAGTTTAAACGATCAAAACAACACGCAAATTACAGAGAAGACACCAAAATTACAAATATAACAATCAAAAACCTAATTGAATCTTAAAACAAGTCAAAAAAACTAAAAAACGCTAAAAAATCGAATCTTAAAATCTAATTGAATCAAAAACCTAATTGAATCTTAAAATACATTGAAAATAAAGAGAAAAATAAAAAAAACCATTAACAATAAAGAAAATACCTCTTTTAGATTATCGTCGAAGGAGGACATAGATGTGGAGAATTTTGAGGTCGATCTTAATGACATGATAGAGAAGAGAGGGGTGGATTGTTGAGATTGAAGATTGTTGGCATGTAAGGAGAGATGGAAAGAAGAGATGTGAAGTTGGCGTGAAAGAGGGGAGGAAGAGAAGAGACGTGAATGAGGGTTAAAAATTATGTGTAAACTACCACAAATACCCCTCCTATATAATAAAACATTTAATTAGGCATAAATCTAATAAACAAAATCTTAAGTGGATATTTTTACCAAAGAAACATACAACATATGTATTTTATTAAAATAAAATCAAAAGAGGGTATTTTTAAAATGCACAAACTAAAAGGGACACTCCACATAATTAACTCATTATAAATCTGTTGCGTTGCCTTTAGGGATGTAAATGGGTCGGGTGCCTGCAAAAATTACACTATTCGAATCCAAACCAGTTTAGTAAAACCACTACTCATACCCACCCCGAATCCGTTTATACATTACTCATACTCATTCCAAACCTATTTAAAATTACACGCAGGTACCTGTACCAATTTAAATACCTGATCATATTATTTAATAATTAAAAAATATACAAAAATATAAAATATCTTATTAAATAAAAAATATTAATAAAAATTAGTATTTTATTAATTATTTAATTTATTTAAAATATCATATGAATAGTATCAAATCTTTATATTTAAATATAAATTATAGTATTTAATATAGTTTAAGAGTTTATTAAGATCAGATACCTGTGGATACCCGCTACGCCTACCCATACCCGTTATATTTAGCTATAAATTGTAATATTTAATATATTTTAAGAATTTATTAAGATTGGATACTTGTGAGTACTCGCTATTCAACCTACCTATACCCATTTATATAAGCAGGTTTAGGTTTAAGATACCCAACGGAGAAATCCATACTCGTGATAAGTAATGATTTTAATCCATAGACCCATCTCAAAGTCATTTATATCGAATAAAAATAATAATAAATAGATCGAATACTCACGGATACCCTATTATAGGAGAGTTTTACTATGAGTCCCTTTTTGAGGGGACTCATTGAGACACTAATTTATAACTGTTAGATACGGTCAAAATAAATCTGAGCCTTCTATTTTTTTCAACAAAAACAGTTTTAATTTTACGTAATCTGTATAGTTTTAGTAAAATACAGAAGAGGACTCAATGAGTCCGTCCACATATTAAAATTTACCCCTATTATAAGGTACATACTTCCATCCATAGTTGCTTTTAAAGCACATGTTAAGACTCAATGATCGACTTCAGCAAGCAAGGCTTGACTTCAAATCCAGCTGACATTTAATGGGTCAATTTTTTTAATTTCCATAAAAGAAATAAAAATGGAAGAAATTTCTGATTAGCAAAGACAAACGGATGAAACGTGCACATATATGACAAAAAAAACATGAAAAACGCAAGAAAGGAACACAAATAATTGCTGCATGTCGGCCGAATACACATAATAGATTATCACTTCCCATTATTACATCACCACACAAAACTTATAACCTTAAGATTTTACACCACTGAGTGCGTATGAGATTGTTCTAACTTAATTAGAGATTTAGAATTCGAGTTCTGCGTATACAGCTTCATTAAAAATTCGGTTGGGAGAGTTTTGTCATCCTTATAGTTCTCCTAGCCACTTCGAACGGAGATTAATCTAAAATACTCAAGATACCTTGTAGTTCAGACTAAATAAAAAAAAATTTGACAGAGCAAAAGGTCACTTTTCTTGATATGTAATAATGTATTTATAAATAGTTTTTTATTGATTTTTTTATAAAGTGTAAAAGCATATAAATTTTAAATTAAAAGTTATCTTCTAAGAATAGCATTAAAAGCTATTTAAATTTATTGTTACATTTATATTTTGTTCTAGAATGATACAAATTAATTTTTAAAAGGCAAATAAAGATGAACTTTTTTTTAAATAAAGTCTTAAAAGTTTAGTTGTTTGTTCAATCTTTTCTATATAAATGTGGGTAAAAACTTATGTGATCTCTGAGTAATACTCATAATAATTTTTTGTCCTTAAATTTTCAGTGTATACTTTATCAGTCACCGATATACTAAAATAATAATTGTCGTTAATTTTTTATTAAATTAAGCAAATGGATTAAGAAGTAAATAATTTAGTGGTCCTCTATGTAATCATTTCGCTTAATTTACCGATCTCTATAATTCTTCTGCTTAATTTATCAGTCTCTCGTTAATACACACGTGATATGAGTAAAAATAATATTTCAACTTTCTCATTAATTTAATTTAACGAAAGGATTAATGAAGAAGAAGTTGATGATCCATCACTAAACATTTTTGGATGCCTAATAATCGTAGAACACTTTTTAAAAAATAAGTCAATCTTACAAGAAAAGAAGCCAACTTAAA
>CANYCX012640300.1:0-23054 GCA_948193385.1 Breynia disticha f. nivosa
TTTTACAAAAGTTTATGTTCTTGAACCTGAATCCAAACTCCTGTTGTGTGGATGTTTCTTGGCTTAATCTTGTGTTCTTTAGCTGAAAATGCCCTTCTCTATCCCTTGGTGATGGCTCCTAAGTGTCTAACCCCGACTTTAGGGTTTTAAGGCTTATATTTATATCAAACCCTAAAGTCTGCTGCTTTTTTAAACGTTCAGTGCGCTCCGAACGGTTTGGCGATTATGAAACCGTTCTCCATCCCGTTCGGGTCTTGGGAGTGAATCAAGTGGTATCGAACGGTTTGGCGAACGGTTTAGTGCAAACCGTTCGTCATCCCGTTCAGCCATTCTAACTTCTTAGGAGTTGCAAACGGTTTGGCGAACGGTTTAGGAAACCGTTTGCGATCCCGTTTGGGTGTTCTGGAATTCCTTCAGCATCGAATGGCTTGGTGAATGGTGTATGATTTCCGTTCGCCATACCGTTTGGTCATTCTGGATTGTCTTTCAAGGGGAACGGTTTGGCGAACGGTTTATGAAACCATATGTCATCCCGTTTCCCCTTTCTCATGTGTATCCTTTGACGTTTTTCGCTTCGATTTCAACTGGATTTCGTATCTGTATGCTCTAAGTCCTGAATACACAAAATAACAAGAATTAAGCCGAAATAACACTCTATTAGCCTAAAAATATGATAAATGTCATAGAATTAAATATGAAATATAAGCATAAAATGACATTTATCAATGTTACTTATAGTTTGTTTTGTTGATATAAATATATATATATATATATCGAGGGTGAGTTGTTGAGATTGATCGGATGATTGAGGTGTATGTTGTAAAATGTATGATTGCGTGTTTGAGAATTATTGGAATTCCTGAAATTGATTTGCAGGAGGATTGCAATAGGTTATGGGATATCCAAATTATAGTCGTTATATAGCAGTTCTACGTAAAGTATGGACTTACTGAATAAAGAATAAAGGGCGTATTAGTGTAACACAAAGCTTAATCCATGGATGTGTTAACTAATACGATCGGTATTCTAGGAATATAACAGAAATTGGAATATCCAACCTATTGGTATGAAGTTACTTTACGTAACTAAAAGTTAAATAAGGAGTAACGAAAATGATATATATGTGAATGATAAGAAAAGTTTTTAAAATATACATAATTAATATGGTAGTTAGATTAGGATGTTTTAATATAGTCTGAGCGATTTAAGGCCGATTTCACTGTGTAATGTAGTTTACAAGATTATGGCTAAAATGTTGGCGAAATGATTTAAGAAAGTGCTTTCAGGAATTATTTCATATGCTCAAAGTGCATTTGTAAAGGGGCATTTTATTACGAACAATGTAATTATCGTTAATGAAGTGGTACATTTTCTGTAGGGTAAGTGAAGAGGGAAACTTGGCCGAGCTGCTTTGAAACTTGATTTGGCCAAAACATATGACAAGGTTGATTGGGACTACCTTGAGCAAGTAATAGGGCAGATGGGATTTAGCGAGAGGTGGATTTCATTGATGATGCTCTGTGTTTGTTCAGTGAAGTTTAAGGTCGCGGTGAATGACGAGCTTCTTGGGCCTATAACCCCCGGAAGGGGATTGAAACAGGGGACCCCTTGTCCCCTATTTGTTTGTAATTTTCAGTGAAGGTTTGTCGAGACTCATTAAACAGCATGAATTGAGGGGTGACGTTCACAGTTGTGTTGTCGCGAGAGGTGCCCCGCCTATTTCGCATCTATTTTTTGCCGATGACTCACTTTTAATGTTCAGGGTGATCGGGGAGGAATGCAACACGATTGGTGGGTTTTGAGGACTTACTCTGAGGGATCAGGGATGGAAATTAATTTCCACAAATCTTTAATTCTATTTAGTAGCAACGTTAGTGAGGTGGATAGGAAAGGCATGTGTGATATACTTGGGGTTCTAGAGGATCACAGGGGAGGGGAAGTACCTGAGAATGCCTTTGGGTGTGGGAAGAAAGAAAAAAGAAGTTTTCGATTTTGTGAAAGGGCGACTTTGCCAAAAGATTGGGCAGTGGAGAATGAGGAAGCTCTCTAAAGCTGGGGAGGAAATCCTCTAGAAGACAGTAGCCTAAGAGCTTCCAAATTATTTGATGAGTCTTTTCCTTAATCTGATGGAGTTGTGCGATGAGATTTAGAAGCTACTGAATTCATTTTGGAAAGGCATTAAATGGCAGTGTGGGAGAGGATGTGCGCGAATAAGTGTGAAGGAGGCTTAGGCTTTAAAAATTTACACATTTTTAACCTGGCGCTCCTTGCTAAACAGGCGTGGAGATGTGTCAAGGCTCTAGAATGCCTTATGGCTCGTATTCTCAAGGCAAAATATTTAAAACTAGGGCGGTGTTAGAGGTTAAGTGTGGGGCTTCGTCGAGTTTCATCTAAAGAAGATTGAGGTCAAAGTCGGGTTTCGACGAAGGATTGGAAACTGGACTTCTGCGTTAGTTTGGAAGGATCCGTGGGTTTATGGGGATGAATCCCCATATGTGGAAATAATGAGTGGCGAGCGTGATGAGAGGTTAAAGGTTACTGACCTGGTGATGGAGGGGGGCGATGTTGGAATGTCGAAATAGTGGAGTCTATGTTTAATGATAGTGACAGGGAGCAAATTATTGCGTTGCCGCTGTCGACTAGAATTGAGGATGATTGCTGGTATTGGTGGGGGGAGAAGAGTGGGATCTACAACGTCAAGAGTGGGTACAATTTCATGTGTGAAAATATGGGTGTGGGCAATGGAGGTTCAGATATGAACTTCTGGAAGAGGGTCAGGAGCCCTGCTGTCCCGCCGAAGATGAAACACTTCTTTTGGAGGGCTGCGGCTGGTTGTCTTCCAATTAGGGAGAGTCTTGTCAAAAGGAACTGCGACATTCCTTCTCTGGCCTGTCCGATTTTCAGTTTCAGTAGGGAGATAGTGTGGCACATTCTTGTAGACTATTGGTTGGCCTGAAGATAAATGTTAATGAGGGCTGATATGAGAACGGGGGACCATGAGCATGGTGAGGGAAAATGGCATTGGCAATTTTGTGGGTGGCCTAGTCAGGAGATTTGGAGCTTGTAATGGTCCTGCAGTTTTGGAGGCCATGGCTATCAGGGAGGTGTCGAGTTGGGTCAAGGATAGGAAGTTGCGCAACATGGAGGTCGAGTCAGAATGTGCATTAGCAGTGTTAGTAATTAATAGTGGGTCTACCTATGACTCGGTGTTTGGTCTAATTATTACTGATTGTATTTCCTTATTATCTACTCTATGTAATGCTAGAGTAATCTTAATTGGGAGATCCGCAAACATGTCAACTCATGAGCTTGCTCGGGTGACGTGTTACTTTTTGGATAGGTTTGTGTAGGGTTGTCAACCCCCACCTTGTATTGTTGCTGCTCTTGCAGATGATTCAATGAATTAGTATTGCCTTTGCTTAAAAAAACTATGATTTTTGTCCTAAACTCGTCCCGTTACCTATCAGGGTATGAAAATTAATACTCATCCCCGTCTGTTAAAAATAAAAATACCCGCCTATGCCAGCCCAATTAAAATATATTTTCTAAATAACATAATTATCTTATATAAGTTTCTATAAACACAAATATAATTTAAGACATCATAACAAGGTTATAACAAAATAAAATAAGCATTTAATATATCATATAATTTTAAAACTAATCCTCGTCCACAATATATGCAAAGCCCAAAAAATTAACCATTTTATGTTGAATAAGGTCTAATTCAATGTTGATTGATGTTTAATTCAATGTGGGATGATGTATATATATGTATATGTATGTCGGGAATCGAAAGGAGGTTGAAAACGAAGACTAGTGCTGGAAATTGAAAATAACGTATGTTTATTTGTCCATAAACATACGTTATTCTTCATGCAGAATGAATAACGTATGTTTATGGGGAAGAATAACGCACGTTATTCTTCCCTGTTTGTGCAGAATCGCATTTTGACTAACGTACGTTAATTGCAAAATAAACATACGTTATCGGGGGTTCGAACATGTCATTAAAAGGCTGGAAACACTTCATTTCGGGGCAAAAACACCCCACAACCCTCCTAAACATTCTCTCAACTCTTAAACACCAATCTAAACCTTCCTAAACACTAAAACAACCTACCAACTCGTGGATTTCAGTGGATTAACAACACAACGTTCCCTCCATCTGATTCTCTCCGAATTAGGGTTTGAAAGCAAAGAGGGAAAAAGGTAAGATCCTTGATTCTAAGTTGAAATGTGTAGGAAGTTAAGTACATTTGGTAGGGTTTTTTTGGGTTTTTAGTGTAGTTACTAGATGTATAAACATCAAACACAAAATCTGAGGATTTGTAGAAGATTGATGATTTTAGGGTTGTGAGAGAATTTTGGGATTTTGAGGAATTAGTTATATAAATGAGAAATTAAGTGTAGAATAATCTCTATAACATGAAACGTGTTATAATTTATGTAGGAGGCGACAACCGAAACCTGAATTGAGGAGTTGTGCCGAATCGAGTCTGCGGGAACTCGAGGTAAGTGTTCTTTATGCTTACTATGACATGCTTGCCTTTGAATGGATAAGCTTGGGTGATAAATATTGTCTTTTAATGGAATGACAATGAAATTAAGCTAAATGATAGACTTGAATTGGGTATGCCTCTATGTGATTCTTTGGAAAAATTCGTATGGATTGTGATTGGCATGTTATAAATGCTTAAAGAAGATAATAAAGAGTCATGAAAAATGCTAGTTTAATGGTTTGATCAATGTTGTGAGACTTGCATAAATGTAAGTATGAAATGTGTTAAGTGTGAATGTTCATAAGTATGTGGCTTATGACTTATGTGATATCTTTTGTGGTAAGTGTTGTACGAAAATAAACATGATGCCTATAATGTAAAATGTTTGAATTCTAAGTGTATGTTATAAGTGTATCTTAGTATCATGGTGATGGTTTGGGCCACGAATTGGTCGTGTATAGTATGTGTGATTATATAATTAAGAATGATGTGTTGAAATGAACTATGAATACATAGTCATGGTATGATATGTTGTGGTCATTCTTGCCATAAGTTGGTATTTTGTGAATGATGCGATAAATGTGTATGAATATAAGCATGAGCTTATAATGTATTATGTTTGAGCATCCATGTGCACGTTGTGAATGTTTTTTTAGGATTATGGTGTTGAAATCCTATGAATTACATATGATGTGTAATTGGTTATGCCCGAGTTGGCCTTATGAACATGTCTTGACTTATGTTGTGATATGGATTGAGTTGTGGAACATTCATGTACATATGGCATTATGAAGTTTGAGATGATATTGGAAATGCATATGTTGCCTTCTTTTATGTCATGGTTTGGCATTGCATGAGCACGTTGTATGGTCATGATTGATTTGAAAAGGGAAGGCGAGATGTTTTTTCCTGGAAGGCGAGATGTTCTTCTGTGTGATAAAATGGAGGATTAGCCCAATATTTGAGAACACAAGAGCTTGCCTCTTGATGTTATACTTATGCTGAGCAAGAGCTCGATGTCGGGCAAGGCCCGAAGAATGATATGATAAAGGGAAGGCGAGATGTTCTTCCCCGTGAAAATAAAGGGTATTGCCAATCGAGCGAGAGCTCAAAATAAGGGGTATTGCCAATCGAGCGAGAGCTCAAACTAAAGGGGAATTGCCAACTTATGAGAGAAATTCTCTCACGTGCACGTTAAAATAAATAAAGACCTCGGGGTATGCATTTGTGTGAATCATATGTGCATTCACATTCATGTGAGCATTCATTTGATTTGTGATGATATGAGCTTGGATTTGAGTGATGAACATGTGATCTTGTATGTTCTATGATAGAATGATGAAAATTGTTCTTGAGATGGTGTTGATATGGATGCTAGCATAATCTAGTTAATTTATGCTTACATGTTATGTTGTAAAGTAAGGTTTTGTATTATTGTGGTTTGTGATTTGAGGACTTGTGGTTTGTGATTTGAGGACTTGTGATTTGATGATTTGTGCTCTTGTATGAGTTTATGAAAATGTGTGTGTGTTATGGAATGAGTTGTATGGAATAAGCATAATCGTGTATGGTTATATAGAATGTGGATGATTGTGCTATGGTATATGCGGAGTTGTACTATGTTGATGATTTGATATTAATAATGAGCAATTGGAAATGTGTTATGAATGTAGTGAAACATGTATGTGCGTATGTTGAAATGAGTTTCCGTATTAGTAGAGGAAGTTGTATGTAAGTAGTTTGTAATAAGAGAAATGTGTGTTCATAATCTTAATTGAAAGCAAATATAAGATAACTTGAGATATGGTTTGGTTGAGAGTTGAGAAAATGACGATTGTATAGTATAAAAATTTGACTATACTTTGTGGTTTGGTTGTGAATTGATGGTAAGTGGTTACGCATGATAATGGAAAGGCAATGATGAATGCATGATGATTAAGTGTATAATTGTGTTATGTTTAAGTGCTGAATTAAGAATGTTATGTGTGGCTTAAAGATGTATAAAATGGTTGATTAAGAAGCTAATAAGGTTGGTTTGATATGCTTTGAAATGGTATGAATTGTGTAAGTCTCGGATGGAATTAAAAGTGGGCAGAATGCTGCTGAAGCACATTAACGTACGTTATGTGTGACAATGACGTACGTTAATGTATATTAACGTATGTTAAGTCTGTATTAACATACATTATTCTTGTTTAAAAATTGCTGGAAAGTTGCTCATGAATAATGTACGTTAATGACTTGATAAACATACGTTAATGTGGTCAAAAAACCTAGTTTTAGCCCGAATAATGTGCAAATGATTATCTAAAGTGAGATAATGGTTTAGGATGATTCCTTAACATATAAAACACCTAACAGACTTGTTTGTGGCATGGCTATAGTGAGCCATTAGGGATTTTAGGCGCGAATACGACTTTTGTGTTCCACGAGCACACCCGTGTTGGCCGAAGGTTCCCCTGCGCACCAGCTTAACAACGATAGGGTCGCTTACTGAGTATTTTTATATACTCACCTTTGTTTTGTTGTTGAATATGTGCAGAGTGATAGGTATTAGGGACAGGACTAAGTGATCTGCAAGGCTAAGCGGTGCGATACTGAAGGTCGAGCTCCTAGTTGTTTGGTTTTGTGTATGTTTGTACATCTATACATATGTTAGTATAGATGTGATTTATAAACATAGAATGTTAAATGTTTTCCATTGCTTCCGCATTTCAAACTCTTGCTTTAGGTATGGCCACCATTGATCTTTATTAAATGGTTTGCAAACTTTACTCCTATTGGTTTTCTCCCACGTACCTAACTGTTTGAAAATAAAAAAAATGGTGCGAAAATCATAGCTTATTCAAAAATGAAATTTCGGATTTCGGGGTTCACAATATAAAACTTATAACAAAAAAATATTAGATTTTCAGAGTTAGTTTTCTTGCAAGTCCAAAAAAATGGTAAGAAATATTAACAATATTATCTTTCGATCACATATTTTAATCAAAATAACAAAACATCATCTAGTAGAATAAAAACAATCACCAATAAATCTCTTACTTTAGTAAGATCTTTGTTTTGCTATAATAACCAAAATATAAATTTGAAGTTAGTAAATCATTTGGAGGAATAATATTTAAGAAGAGTTAATATATAAATACTTTAAGTAATTAAATACTGAAGAGTCAATGTATAAAATAGTTAAAATAATTGAAAAAAAAGAGTAATACTTACTTGTATTATCAATTTTCATATGATCACCATCGTCTTTGTCTTCAAGAATAGTAGTAAATCCATCATAATTAATTTCTTATCCATCTAAAATATAAATATTCATATAATCAATATTAAATTAAAATTCAAAAGAAATAAAACTAAATGTATTGTATATTAATATTACCTTTTGATTCAATAGACCATAACCAACTTTAAGAGTAAGTCAAAGCTTCTAAAGTACTTGAGTGTCGCCTACTACGATGTTTACTAATCAATCTTCCATTAATACTAAAAGCAAACTCACTCACAAGAGTAGACATCTAAATGACCATTATGTCCCTAACTATAGCTTGCAAAATAGGATATTTAACTCCATTTATTTTCCACCACAATAAAATATCAAAATATGATGTTCTAAGTAATACTTCTTCCTCCAAATAATCATCTAATTCACTTTTAGCATATGTAGTCTTAGCTTTCTTTTGCATAAATAGATCATAGTCAGATTGCTCATCTCCTTCACATTATGAGGAATCAAACGAATTAAAACTTTCTCATTCTTTTTCTCTACATTCATTTTCTGTTGATAGTCATCAACCACATCAAAACATAATTTCTTAATGTTATCAATCTAAACACTAGAATTAGTCTCATAAACTCTTGAAAATGGAACTAAAGAAATGACATATTGTACCTTGAATCTAGAACAACAACTACACCCATTATTTCATGCACCACACTCCAATACTTGTCAAACTTAGTTAGCATTTTCAGTGTCATCTCACCAATAGTTTGATCATGAGAAATCAACCATTAAGCTAATGCCAACTTAATTTCACATATTTTAAGAAAATATGCATTAGCTGTAGGATATTTATACAAGAAAAAAATCTTAGTCACATTGCAGAATAATTTCAACTTATTGCAAATATTTTGAGCAAACAACCAATCTCTCTGTTGAGGCAAATCTTTATACTGAGGTTCACGTTGTCGTAGTATATCAAAGAAACTTTTATTAAGCAAGACAATTTGAAGCATCAAATAAGTATAATTCACTTTTGTTGCACAATCAAGACACAATTTTTTAGTCAAATAAATTCATAGTTGTTTAGCTGCTTCCTAAAAAATTTTCATATATTTTCGGAGTGACAGTCTAATAAAGCACACTACTTTGAATTATTTTTATCCCATTTCCAATGACATCTAATCCATCTTTTACAATTAAATTCAAAACATGAGAACAACAACAAATATGAAGCAAAGAGCTAACTTGTGGCAATGAATTAACTTGCAATTTGTCCTTCAAGATATTCACCAAAGCATCATTAGTTGAACAATTATCTACTATAATCGTAGACAATAATGAAGCTTAAATTATCATTGTAACTAAAAAAATGAAGTTTAAACTACTGCCGTAAGCATTATTGTCTAATTATGAAGAAATTTAAATGATCAACATTTTGATTAGGAAAGTATTTCAAGCTACAGAGTCTTCAAGTTAAACATTCATTATTTATTTCTCCTGATAAAATCTTAAAGTCAAGGGATAAAAGAATTCTCACTTCTTCACTCACAAAATAATAAGTTTATTAAATTGGAAATATTAATGAATATTATGTAAATTTCACAGCTACTAGGAAATAACAGTTAAAAAGACTCTTAATGCTTTCAAAAATAAAGATTACCTCAAGACTTTGTAATAACCAATCACTATTAATGAAATGAGTTGTAATGACCATAAATCCTTTTTTTATGTGTCTGATGTCCTTATATCAGAAGTTTTTGTAACTTGACTTTCATTTATCTCCAATAACCTCATAGTTTCTCTTCTCACAATCATATATCTAAAAAATATTGCTTGTCAAAATATTTCTTACTGGACAATTGAATAAGGATTAGAAAGCATTTGAATATCTTATAAATCCAACATGGTCAACAATGGATAACGGGTACTCATGTGAAATGACAACATTTACTAACTCTTTTCTCACATAATCTTGATCAAATGAGCATTTAATCATTCCCCCTTTGCATTTTTCATGTTGCTAGTCAAGACTTGGTATCTCAAATAAACTACTTTCCTTCTTGGACACCTTTTGAAGTGATCATGCAAATGTTTTGTACCATTTTTGAATCTTTGCCTAACAAATTTTAACAATAGTTGCACTGAGCCTTATCAACTCTATTTATAACATTCTCTTTTAAAAACCCTAAAATTAATAATATGAATAAAATGATTAATGAACTTAAGAATTTAATTGATAAATTGAGGAAAATAAGAGGTTTATTATGAGTTGATGAAGGGTGGCAAGTATACATAAAAGGAGAATTGTTGCAGCAAATTAAAAAGTACAAGTTGTGGCCAAAATGTACACATTGTAGCTACTACAACGTGTACAATACTACACGTTGTCATAAACAAACGTGTGGTGGATGTCCACAACGTGTAGTCTATGGTGACAACGTGTAGTCTCTTAATTGTGGCACAAAATCGAGCTGAATTGGAACTTGGAGCAGAAGCTATTAAAAGCTCGTAATAAAAGGACGAAGGAAAGGAAAGGAAAGCAGATAAGTGAGAGTTTTGAACAAAGGAAATTGAGAGGAGAGATACAAAGAATATTGAGAGAAAAAGAGGAGGAATTGAGAGGGTTCAGCTAGGAATTGAGTCGAAAACAGGCAATTGATCGTAAAACTGAGCAGGATATTAATTGGTAATTTGTTATAAAAATTTCTCAAGGTTAACAGTTATAATTTACAAAGTTTATATATAGAATTTATTGTGAAGTTAGCTTAAAAATTTAGAATTGTTGATAATTGATAAGATAGGGAATCGATAGAATTAAAATAAGAGCATGCATATTAATATGTTGTTATATTGAGTTTTTTTAGAGAGTTTCGTATATGATTATATAGGACGACAAACTAGACGAGTAGGACAGGACCAGAGCTCGTCTCATTTGGTGTATTTCAGTTATCAGGTGAGTAATCTAACTCACATTTAAATACGGTTAAAGAGTATTGATGAATTGCAAATGGAATGGTAATATGCGAAAATAGATATGTGTGTGTATAAATACATAAAATGGAAATATATATGTATATGCAATTGAATTGTGAACAGGTACACAAATTGCAAGATAATATGAAAACAAATACAGGATATATATATGTTATATGAATTGGATCATAAATAGAT
Organism: Breynia disticha f. nivosa; assembly: GCA_948193385.1. Lineage (NCBI taxonomy): Eukaryota > Viridiplantae > Streptophyta > Magnoliopsida > Malpighiales > Phyllanthaceae > Breynia > Breynia disticha. The sequence goes on from CANYCX012640300.1 coordinate 10,900, forward strand.
ACATGATATGATTTGCGAACATGTATGAGAATGAGATATACGATTGCATGATATATATATATATATATATATATATATATATATATATATGTATATTTTATACGAATGACTTTATACATGATTACAAGCTTACGTATTAAATGAGATGATAAAATGGGAATGGAAAATGCTACATGATACGTTATTATGATTTATACAGGAATTGCTTATGTTAATAAATTTATGATTTATGTGATTACTCACTGAGCTCGCATCTCATAAAATCTGCATTCGTATATTTTGTTTTCAAGATCAAGTAGAGATACAATTTAGGTACCGAGACTTGCACAGGTGGGTCTACTGCTACTCTCAACATTCTCTCTCTTCACCAGATACCAGCTAGGAGATAATATGTTTTGCATTTGCATGTTGTGTGTATATTGGATATGATCTTTGTTGTTATAACTGGTATTAGGTTTGGTTGAGATGTTTGTTGTTGTTGGATGATGTTGATTTGGTATATATGTATATATGAGTGTTGTTTGTTATTCTGGATGATAGTATAGGTTGAGGTGCATATTACTGATAAGAGAACATATATGTGTAAGAGATTGTGTTTTTGATTGAGATTGATTTCTGGATTGAATACATGTTGATTTTATGTGCATTCCAGGTTACAGCAGATTCATACCACTACAAAAAAACGAATTTAGCGACCAAACTTTTGGTCGCTAAAACACATATTTTGGTCGCTAAATGAATTTAGCGTCCAAAAGTGGTCGCAAAAAACGTCGTTGCTAAATTCATTTAGCGTTCACGTGGACGCTATGTTATTCAGCGTCCACGTGGACGCTGAACAACCTTAGTGTCCACGTGGACGCTATATATTCAACGTCCACATGGATGCTGAACAGTTAGCGTCCACGTGGACGTGGATGCTAAAATAGCGTTCACGTTTAGCATCCACGTGGACACAAAATAAATTTTTGAACATTTGCTTTTTTATAATTTATTTAAATTAATTTTAATTAAGAATTAATTTTCAATTTAAAATTAAATATCAAATTAATATTTAAAATGAAAAATTGAAAAATATTATAAAAAAGAAACGGAACTATAAAATGAAATATATATAAATAAAAAATATAGTATAACATTCGTACATAAATAAAAAACAACATAAAATGAAATATCTAAGAAGTGGACGGAGGCTGTGGCGGAGGTGGCTGAGGGTAGTCGTCGACGCGTCGTCAAAAGCGGGTGCTCGGCCGGAGAAAAAAGCCGAATCTGGCTCTCCATCTCTGCTAACCGCTCCTTTAGTGTGTTGACCCGATTTTGCAGATGTTGGTTATTTCGATTAAGCTCTGTAGAACGTGTGGCATCTCGGCGAGGATCCGCGATCCTGTCGGCACAAAATCTCCAGCAGTTATGCCAACGCCGAAAACTGACCCACCAGCGACACAACCTATGGCTCAGAGGTAGCCATTATACTACTCCTGGTAGCTGGTGCTGCTCATGAAATTACTTCGCTAATTAGCGTCCGCGTGGTCGCTAATTAGCGCCCATTTTTTGGCACGTTTTGTTTCCGCCACACTGTTTATGGGAACCTTTTTTAGCGTCCCCGTGGTTGCAAAGCTAATTTTTGTGGGTATTCGCGCCAAAAATTCCTGCGCTACTGTTACACCGGATGACCACTTTAGCGTGCACATGGTCTGTATTTTTGCGATCACGTGGTCACAAAATTGCTAAATTCAGATTTTAATGTCTAGAATTTTTTGTCGCTAAATTCTGGACGCTAAATCACCAAAATCTTGTAGTACAAGTTGTACTTAAATGTTACATACTTTGTGTTGTACAGAGCAAATGTCGTATTAGATCAACACAAGGCTGAGCCCATGGGTGTATTGACTAACGCGAACTGTGTTCTGGTTATTTATCTGAATAAGCTGTAAATTGTTTACATAAATATGAATATGTTCAAAAATATATTATATCGTGACACGTATAGGTATCAAAGTTGACAAATAGGAAGAAAATTTTTTAATGACACGTTAAAAATTATTTAACATGAATAGTGATTAACAGGATAATAAAGTTAGGATATTTTACCATTGTTTTTTTCTTCTCAAAATGTGCCCACATAAGACTATTTGGCCTAATTTTTGTCTTCTATTCCATCTATAACTTCTTGTGAATCAAAATTCACATTGTGCTTCTTAATATTGGTTAAGAATTATTTTCCTTTCCTGTCATAAATAGATAAACAAACAAGCAAAAAAAAATTATTAGAGAAGTAATTTCATGAAAAGAATCACTATGTTTAGTTGATGTTCTAAATCTACTTTGACATTTTGAAACACAATGTTTAGTCGAGCAACAACTTGATTGGTCAACTAATTTTCCTTGCACAAATTTGTTAGTTTAGGAAAATATTTTCTGGCAACTAAGTTACTGACAAGTTTGTGAAAAAATTCAAACTAAAAAACTTGGTTTGATCATCCACATCACTCTGTTGATTTTTTGATTTGTTTGTACAATGTGCTATATTATTGCTTGAGTAAAATCAATTTTCATCAGATAAAATGCATTGCAGCCCCCAACTAGCCGTTGCAATTTTTCTTTTACTTCTCTACTTCTCTTGCATGTTTTAATCGAGTAACAAAAAGTTTTAGTTGACTAACTTACCTTTTTATAGTTGCTTTACACGACTAGTAAAACGCTTAATGACGTAAATCGAGGTAAAACTATCTTTCGTGTAACTTTTTTCTTATATTCAAATTTATAGTTTTCTTTTAACTTAAAAGCAATATTTATTAAATTCATAGTTTTAGACATTTAAAAAACTTAAAGAGCATTTTCAATTGTTCACTATAATTGTTTTAACAAAACATATCAACTGGACCACCATATGCTAATTGTAGTAGTGCGACTGTGCACTTTTTAATGAGCGATAAACTTTAAAATCTAACTGTGTTTACTATTTGTTGGAAATCTGTAGAGTAAATTCCTATGATCTCAACTATTCTTGAAAAGAATGACATTTGAATGCAAAATCTATCCCATAATTGTTCATTGGTGTAGACTGGATTTTGTGAAAATAATTCTTCATCAACATTTTGTTTCATCCAATGCTGTCATGTGGAATGTAACGATTGCCTACCATGGTCGTGAGGCTGTAGATGAAATTTGTTGTCGTCTTTTTGCCAAAATTTCTTGAGCTCTACTATAAGTTGTGTAGACTCTTCTTAACAACACTTATGTCAGTACAATCATATCACTTTTATCATCCAAAGAAGATGATGAAAATTGTTATAATTGCTACCAAAGTGAATAAAATAGCTATTGAAGAGATTTGAAATTGTGAGAGTTTCAACATAATAATCTAGCTCAAGTAGTGAGAAAAAAATGAGAGAACATTACAAAAGTCTGCACATTTACAGTCCAACTTTTTGGACTCTAAATGCAGGATTTTGGAGTCTAAATGCATTTAATGTCCAAAAGTTGGACGTTAAATTTGGATACTAAAACACTTGACTCTAAATTTTTTATAGTCCACGTGGATGCTAATTTTGTACCCACGTGGACTCCAAAAAAATAGAGTCAACGTGGACTCTAAATTTTTTAGAGTTACGTGGACTCTAAATTTAGCGTCCACGTTGACTCTAAATTTTGACCGAAAATTAAAAAATATATTAAATTTTGATCAAAAGAAATTTAAAGATTCAATTTATATGCGAAAACCTAGTAATTCATGCCTGCTTATGGTATTTTCATAAATATTTACAAAAGTTATTGAAAATATGAACGTTTATTATTATTAGGAGAAAAAATATAGAGTATAATGATAATATTATTTTTAGACCAAGTTAAATATTTTGCTTCAATGATTACGAGGGAATGTGAAAACCTCTGTTGGGTTCTGCACATTGTTATAAAAATCGAACCAAATTGGCCAGTTAAACCGGTGAGCTGTTTACTGGTTTGATCTGATTTTACCATTCTAATTGGTTGATAAGTGAACCAATATCAAATTGGTAGAAAATCAGTAAACCGACTTGTAAGACTACTAAATTTGGCCGATTTTGAAGTAGTGAAGTAATTTTAATAGTTTTGAAAATTAAATAATTTTGTATATATTTTATATTTTTTTTAAAATCATCAATTTGATTTATAAATTAATCACTTAGTCATTTTCAGTTGAATCACCGGTGCGATTAATAATATTCTCTCTATTCCTAAATAAGTGTTCTTTTAACAATATACACATAGATTAAGATAAAAAAGACTATTTAACCCTTAATTAAAACTCAGTGTTTCAATGTATTTGTTTTGTAGTATTAGAAAACATTTAATACTAAAGAGTTTTATTGGTCTTAGATTTGGGAAAACAAGATTTTTTAGTTTTTAGAGAATGAAAATAAAATTTAAAATGACGTAATTTAGAGAAAAAATATGTTAAATTTCTAAAAATATACTTATTTTAGAACAGAATATAAAAGAATATTTATTTATTTATTTTTGAAAGAACATTTATTTGAAAACACAGGACGCATTTGTTGCTGCGCAAAATAAAAGAAAGAAAAAGGGACATAAAGGTGTAAAGTAGAAAGAAATGGCGGGAACTTTGACGTGGAAATTGTCCTTGTTACGCTTCCTGACCATATAAAATCTCACATCCCACCGCCGCTGCCCCCGCTCTTTTCTTTCAACGTCAGAATTCCCATTGAAGCCACCCAAGCTGATGTGAATTGACTAAAAAGAAGCAATAAGCTTTTGGGTTTTTGAATCCACAAAATGGGAACCAAAATCTCCGAAGAGCTACTCTCCACCGTCCGATCAGTAATCGGCTCTGAGTTCTCCGACATGGACATAATCAGAGCCCTTCATCTGGCAAAAGACGACCCAACTGCTGCAATCAACATTATTTTGGACACGCCCAATTTCATTAAACAGATTTACAAACCGTCTACTCCGAACCCTAACAAAACTCCAAAAGTTCTTGATGTAAAACCGAAAAAAGAGAGCGAAATGGCGAAAAAGGATCTGGATTTTGATGATGTTGAGTGTATTAGTAGCATTAATAATAATAGTGAGTGGTGGTATGTGGGGAGTGGCGAAATGGCGGGTTTATCGACGTGTAAAGGAAGGAGAGTTAAAATGGGAGATGAAGTGATGTTTACATTTCCTTTGAAGAGTAAGAAATTGTCTCCTGGGAAGGTTTTCGGGAGGGGGAAGCAAGCTGCGCTGGCTTGTTCCGAAATTGTTAGGTTTTCTACTAAAGAGAGTGGAGAGGTATGTTAGGATTGCTTATTAATTTGTTGGTTTTGGTTGTTTTCTCGCAGCTTTGATAATTTTTATGGTAATGATATTTTTGACCGATATTTTTAGTAGTAATTAATTGCTTTGGCATGTTATTGAAATGAAAGACAATCGGAATTTGTTATAGAATGCTGTGATTTTAACAGATGGGGCGAATTCCTAATGAGTGGGCACGTTGTCTTTTGCCACTTGTGAGAGATAGCAAGGTTCGAATTGAGGGGTGTTGTATATCTGCGCCTGATGTTTTGAGTATAATGGATACTGTTGTCTTGTCTATAAGGTGAAGTGATTTAAATTCTGAAGTTTAAATTGACATATTATGAAATTGCAATTTTAATGTCGTCACAAGTTCTTTTGCTACTTTTGTTTCTTACTATGTCAAATGTAGGTTGCTGATAAACTGTAATTGTTTTTAGAGTATATCTCAATAGTACTATGTTTCGCAAGCAACATCAAACTATACTAAAGGTGGAAAGTAACTTCATGGAAGAAACGGTTGTTCATCCTCTTTCGAATTTGTTTAGGTTGCTTGGCCTGAAACCTTTTCAGAAGGTAATTAACTAATTATGTACCCTTACTGTTTTATTCTCATTGCAAAGATAAAGATTTAAAAGTTTTAAATTGGAACAGTCAGCTTTTCTAGAATAATTAGAATCAAGCTACTGAAAGATGTTGTTTGATAGCTGTACTGACTTTTCTTCAAACATAGGCAGAGTTTACGCCTGATGATCTATTCACCAGGAAGCGACCTTTGACCTCAAAGGTAAAACACTGTTCAATTTCCTTTCAAATTAGTTATCTCTTCTTAATATATATACTGAGAAAATGTGTTTGAACAGGATGGTTGTGGTGTTCCAGCTTCATCGGTACATGTCAATAAGCTTACACGTGACTGTAAGAGTGGGAATGAAGTTGAAAATGAGGACTCCATATCTGACGCTGACCTTGAGAACATTGTTGGTGCTGGAAACTACTCTGAGCTAGAGGTAATGCCTGTTTGATGATAGCTTACCATGCTCATATTGTTTGTCAATTATCATGGAAAGTACACTTACTAAAAATGTATGATTCAGGAAATGGATACTCCTATTGCACTTCAGTGTGAGCTTCGTCCATACCAGAAGCAAGCTTTGCATTGGATGAGTCAGCTGGAGAAGGGGAAATGCTTTGATGAGGGGGTTTCAGCCCTTCATCCATGTTGGGAGGCTTATCATCTGGCAGACAAGTATGCTGGATTCTTACAGAACATTTTGAATCCTTGCTATTACGCTGTGGATGAGTATCTAATGATTTTTTATGTCTGGATTGTAGAAGGCACGTTATCTATTTAAATGCATTTTTAGGAGATGCTTCAACAGAATTTCCAAGTGCACTGAAAATGGCTAAAGGCGGAGTAAGCACCACAACCTAGTTTTTTAGAATGTTAATTTTGATTGCTCGTGTTTCTTTGTTTCACTGTATTGACTGGATTTTTTTGAAGATTTTGGCAGATGCTATGGGACTTGGAAAGACCATTATGACCATATCGCTCTTACTGCATTCAGGAAAAGTTGTATCCTCAGGTGGTGCCTCTGTAAGTCAGAATTGTAATGTAGAGGAGAAAGCCTGTGATTTTTCGGAGCAATTTCCCAGTTCATTGAAGGATGCAACAAAATTTTCAGGATTTGTTAAATTGATGAAGCAAAACAAGTTGATTGTCAGTGGTGGAACTCTAATTATATGTCCTATGACTCTTCTAGGACAATGGAAGGTATCCTTCTGCCTCTTGAAGTTCTCTCTCTACCTACCTCCCTCCCTCCCTCCCTCCCACTTTTCCTTTTTATCTTTTTGCTGTTTTGTGATTCTTCAATATCTCAATTTCTGCCTTTTTAAGTACAGATCCAGCACACTATTTTTGTCTGTTTCGCCCTAAATGTTGGTATGTTGTCAGGCTGAAATTGAAACTCATACAAAACCTGGTTCTCTTTCACTTTATGTTCATTATGGCCAAAGCAGAGCAAAGGATGAAAAATTTCTTGCCCAAAACGATGTTGTAATAACTACATATGGGGTTTTGGCCTCAGAGTTTTCAGCTCAGGTAAAAATAAGTTTCTTTTTTTATTGTTTGATATTTTTGTAAACATACTTGGTAGATTATGCTTGTAAAATTGCAGAATTCTGAAGAGAATGGGGGACTTTACTCCATTCAGTGGTTCAGAGTTGTTCTTGATGAGGCACATACCATAAAATCCTCGAAAAGTCAAGTTTCATTGGCTGCTACTGCTCTTTTTGCTGATTGCCGATGGTGTCTCACTGGAGCTCCTATTCAGGTGATTTATGTTTATTACGTTTGCACAAATCCCATCTCCCCTTCAATTCTTGATTTCTCGTGAAAGAGGGAATGCATTTAGTAAATTTATTAGCGGATAACTTTTTCTACAAATTCAGCTGACCATATGTTATGGAGGATGATTCTAGCTTTTGTTAAACAACGATTAAATCTATTCTATCTATTCTAAAATTTTGGGTCCCAGTGCTAGTCTTGATATTTATAGTGTCTTAAGGATGATTAAACTGAATCCCCTTGTTTTGCTACATGGAAATGCAGCTATTGCACTTGCATCAGTGTGTCTCTGTTATACAACAGGCAGGCAAACATATTGAAAATAAACGACCTGATTTATTTGTAATAGAATATTTTGCTGGTTGGTTACTTGAGGAATTTTCTGAATTCTGTATTTTCTTTTAGTTTAAAGTCCTCAATGATATGTTGAATGCGAAGTTTGGAACTTATCAGTATTTCATGTTTAACTTGATATCTTCTGCCTTCTGCATTTGTGCATTTAACACTTTGTGCTGGTTTTGTCACATAATTGCCTTTTGAAATTTTTATTTATACAGTGTTTCCACTGCAAATGAAGACAAGATCTATGGAGTTTACTTATTTAGGAAAATTAAGTATAGCATGAAGTCTATGAATCCAGTCTAGCTACCTGTCTAATTGGGTCATACAATCACTAGTTTTTGTCTAGCATTTTCTTTTCCTTTCTACATCAATTGTAATCATTCTGCCTTTTTAATATTCATATCTGCAGCAATTATTCATTTTTATCCAACAGGTGCAGAACTTTGATTACTTGTGTTGTCTAATTGTTCAGTTTTCTTGGTTTTATTTTCATTTTATTTTCTTAGAACAAACTGGAGGACATATACAGCCTTCTTCGGTTTTTGAGGGTCGAACCTTGGCAGAGCTGGGGATGGTAAGCTCTTAACTCTTGTCTTTCACAGGGATATCCTTGTGACTTTCTAAGGTTTAGCATTGGTCGTATTTTCTTAACGAGTATACCATTTGTTGTATTTGTTGCTACAATGAAGTTTGTAATTTAATAATCTTCAAATGGTCCCTTGTGTGTGAAGTTTACTGGAAAAGTTTCTATGCACAATATTTTGTATAAAAGATGATATGGTTCAATATAATTCTTGGATGTATGATATCTCATTGGATTTTGTCTTTCCTTGTATATTGTTAAAAATTGAGAAAGCAAAGTTCAAGTTGAAGTTGTTGAGATAAAATCTATTTCTAGTTTTATGGGAAATTGGCCTAGCAAATGTGTGGAAATTCAGGTACTTGTTAAGCTGGTGGAGAAACAACATTGATTGGAAAAAGAAACCAAAAGAGAAAATATCAAAATTTTATGATGATGGTAAAAACAGATAAGCCCGAGGGTTTTCCTCAAATATCTATGAGAAAATATATACTCCAGTTTACATTTTAAGTTCTGAATTTTAACCTTTTTTTCCTGAGAGTTGCATTTTTTAGATGAGTTGCCTGACTCTTACTATTTCATTGAATTTGTTAAGAATTTAATCTTGAATAATAATGTGAACCATCATAAAGGCAAACATGTTTCTACTGCGTCGTGTTCCTTGCCTTAGATGATTGTACAGGATTTCTTATGCTATATTTTAATAGAACAAAGTTCATAAAACATAAATCTGGATCAAAGTTATCTATATTGGTTTATGCTGAGGTTTTGTGTTGTATGGCAAGAACTTCACAGAGGTCTTGAAGCATCTTTTGAATGATAATTGTCTGCAGTTGATTGACGTTCTATGTAAAATCGAAAAAATAGTTATAGGAAAGTAAAATGATGTAGCATCTATTTGCATTTGTAATTTTTGGTCCTAAATATAGGTGGAATAAACTCATCCAAAAACCATTTGAGGAGGGTGATGGGAGAGGCCTAAAATTGGTCCAGTCAATTTTGAAGCCAATCATGTTGAGGAGAACGAAGTCCAGTACAGATAAAGAAGGAAGGTGAGTTACTTGTTTGGCTCATAATGCATTTTTCCACTTGGTGAATGTAATTTTTTGTCCTAAAGTTTGAGATTGTTGCAGACCAATTCTAGTTCTCCCACCAGCTGATGTTCAGGTGGTTTATTGTGAACTCTCAGAAACTGAAAGAGATTTCTACGATGCTTTATTTAAAAGATCGAAGGTTTGCTGTGAATTCAGATAGAAGTCCATTGATATTCATCATATTTGACTGTTTCAAATTGTCTTATAGATGACAATTTCATTGTATGTTCCAGGTTAAATTTGATCAATTTGTTGAGCAAGGCCGGGTGCTTCATAATTATGCTTCTATACTTGAATTACTTCTACGTCTTCGACAATGTTGTGATCATCCATTTCTTGTGATGAGGTATGAACTGTAACCTGCTCGCTAAATATGCTGACTCACATATGGTATGATTTGGCAAGTCCTAATGTGAAAAGAAAAATTTAATGGTTATGTTTCTCTTTCATCAAAAGTTGTGACACGATTCAGAAGATCTTTTTCTTCTTTTTTTCCGAAAGATGATTTATTCTATAAAGGAACCTTTCTCTGAGAATTTCTGATTTTCTGCACCAAAGAGAATATTCATGTAGCTAGTTTTTAGTTGTTTTTTTAATGTAAATGTTATGCGGCCGTTTCATTTTGAGAAATATGTCCTTCATGCTTGAAGTTCTATCTTGCATATTAAAGACAAGTTTGTACCCTTTCTCATGGAAACAAGTCTGATGCATCAAAACACGGCACAAGTTTTACTCATAATTACTTTTGATGAAATTCACTAATGTCTCATTGTTTGCGTAACCATACAAGCATATATGTGATGAGTGACTTTGATTGGTGCAGTCGAGGAGATACACAAGAGTATTCTGATTTGAATAAGCTAGCTAAACGTTTACTTAAGGGCCGTCAAACTACAAATAAAGAAGATTCAGATGTTCCTTCGCGGGCATATGTACATGAGGTTTTGGAAGAGTTGCAGAAAGGAGAACAAGGAGAGTGTCCAATATGTCTTGAAGCATTTGAAGATGCGGTGTTGACACCTTGTGCTCACTGTTTATGTCGAGAATGTCTGTTGGCAAGCTGGCGAAGTCCAACGTCTGGTTTATGCCCTGTTTGTAGGTATCTTCATGGTGCTGCTGTGGTTTCATAAGTACAACTATTCACATATTGTTATAACATGGTCTTAATCATTTTTATATTTTCTAGAAGTTCCTTATCCCATCACGTGATAATTATATATTTCTACCTTGCAGGAAGACTATCACTAAGCAAGAGCTTATTACGGCACCAACTGAAAGTAGATTCCAGATGGACATTGAGAAAACTTGGATTGAGTCGGCCAAAATCGTTGCTCTCCTGCGAGAACTTGATGATCTTTGTTTGATAGGCTCCAAGAGTATCCTCTTCAGCCAGTGGACTGCTTTTTTGGATCTCTTACAGATTCCTCTTTCTAGGTATTTGATCATTGACTTCCAATATGAATAATTGGGTGATTATATTATGTTTTATGTAGTGTTTTCCAGGAAAAGTAACTTCTTGATAGTTCCTTGAGATTGGTTTCATTCAAAGTGTATGATTGGTCTGTTTCATAAGTAGAAAATTTCAAATTTCAAAACGAGAAAGAAAGAGCAAAACAAATTAAAAGAAAAAATCTTTTTTGATAGTTGATACACATACATGTGTGCATGCTCGATGCATGAATGCATTCTTTGTACGTTCAAATTAGAGGTGTCTTATTTTTTTTTTTTGAAGTAAGGTTCTGTTATCAATGTAATTTAATTGATTAATTCTAACCAGGAAAAAAATTCCATTTGTTCGTTTGGATGGCAATCTGAACCAGCAACAACGTGAACAAGTAATACAACAGTTTTCGGAAGATGAAAGCACCCTGGTCTGTGCTTTTTCCTATTTCGGCTTCCTGTTTTGATTTGGCATTCTGTAGATACATTTGGTTTGATTCTTTTGTTATTGTCATTGGTTTTCCAATTAGGTATTGCTGATGTCATTGAAAGCTGGAGGGGTGGGCATAAATTTAACTGCAGCTTCCAATGCTTTCATCATGGTATGAAATTTGCACCCAATATTGATTGCCATTTTCAATATAAATTTTTAAAATGTCTAGGCATACTCTTATTTTATATCATTATCTGCATATCCTTATAATGAATGAACCAATTTAAAAATCCAAAGTTGCTATGAGTGCGGGAAATGGATCGTGTCACGGGTCGATGAGAAGGCTGGGGTATTGTTGGTTGTTTGGAACTTGATCGGTGGGGCGCAATTAGGCTTGGAAAACTGGCCTGAACCGCCGGTTTCGGGCCCGAACCGGCGGTTCACGGTTCGGGAAACTCCCGAACCGTAACCGGCCCGTTTTCCATGCGGTTCGGCTCGGTTCCGGGCCGGGTTGGAACCGCCGGTGCGGCCGGTTTCCTTTTTCTTTTTTTTGAATTTTGAGTTTAATTTTTTATGGAAAAAAGAGGACGATACCTCTATTTTTTATTAATTTCCCTCACTTATGGCGGAGGAATACCGTGGTTA
>CANYCX012640676.1:0-13564 GCA_948193385.1 Breynia disticha f. nivosa
CGATAAACTTAATCTTTCTTAGTTATGTCATTGTCGTTTAGGACATGCAAGTGAGAAATGCTTACAAAGACTTCATAAACATGAGTCCTTGGGTCTTTTGATAGGAAATTATTACACTTACGAATCGTGTATTAATAGGAAAACAAAAAAAAATCCTTTCAATAAGAAAGGAGAAAGAACTAGTGGACAATTGGATCTAATACAATAAAGGAGAAAGAACTAGTAGACAATTGGATCTAATACACTCGAATGTGTGTGGACTGTTAAGTAGACAAGCAAGAGGTGGTTATAACTAATTTATCACATTTATTGATGATTACAACCAGTATGGTTATATCTATTTAATGAGACATAAATTAGAAACCTTTGAAAGGTTTAAAGAGTTTAAGAATGAAGTAGAAAACCACTTAGGTAGGCATATTAAGGATATTTGATCATATCAAGGTGGCAAGTATATAAGCCTAGAGTTTGACCAATATCTAAGAGATTGTGGTATAGTATCACAAATCACACCTCTATGAATACCTCAGTGGAATGGTGTGTCCAAAAGGAGGAATCAAACCCTATTGGACATGGTTAGGTCAATGAAGAGTCAAATTAGTCTCCCAATATTGTTTTAGGGCTATATCATAGAGAGTGTAGCTTTTTTGCTGAATAGATCTCCTACTAAAAGACACCAAATGAGATATGGATTGGGTAGCTTGTCTTTTCTTAGAACCTAGAAATGTGAAGCCCACATTAAAATGTTAACATCGGATAAGGTTTCATCCAAGACAGACAAATGCTTATTTGTGGGGTATCCTAAAGAGACTAAGGGATACTATTTCTACAATCCTACTGAGAATAATGTGTTTGTTGCTCAGACTACACTGTTTTTAGATAAAGAATTCATTCTTAATAGAAATAGTAGGAGCAGTGTACAACCTAAGGTTGTGCAAGAGGATGTAGATACACAGATTCTTATAGAGGATAGTGAGGATATGGACTCAACTTCATAAGAAGTTATGGAATAAGTGCTATTATAAAAGTATCTAGATGATTAGGTAGGATACATCAAGAACCCAAAAGGTACATATTCATTCATGTTTCTCAATGAAAGACTTAGGTGAAGATGAGGTTATAGTTGGCATAAGGATTTATAGGGGTGGATCATGACGTCTCTTGGGATTAAGCCAAGAATAATACATAGATATGATACTGAGATGGTTTAGTATTTAACAATCTACAAAGGGATTGTTGCCCTTATATCGTTCTCTCTAAGAAGGACTTCCCATCCTATAGATAAAAAAAAGAACAAATAAATAGAGTCTTATATGCATCATCTGTAGGATCTATCATGTATTCTATGTTATGTACTAGGCCAAATATTGCTCATGCATTGAGTATAACCAATAGCTTCCAATATCCCAGAGAGATCCACTGGTTTGTGATTAAGACAATTCTTAAGTACTTAAGAAACACTAAAGACTTGTTCTTAGTGTATAGAGGTCAAGAGGAGCTCAGTGTTATAGAATAGACTAAAGACTTGTTCTTAGTGCAATTAAGATACATATTCTTATTGAATGGAGGTGTTGTCAGCTAGAGGAGTTCTAAGTGAGCATAGTGGAAGATTCTTCAATAGAACCTAACTATATTGCAGTGTCTTAGGTTGCTAAGGAAGTTATTTGGATTAAAAAGTTCATTACAGGACTAAGAGTTGTCCCCTCTATCCTAGATCCATTAGATATTTTGTGAGATAATAATAAGGTTATCGCACAAGGCAAGGAGCTCTGAAATCACCACCGATCCAAGCACATACTCAAGAAGTTCCATTTCATTTGAGAGATCATTGATGGAGGAGTTGTGAATACGATCAAGATTCCAGATGAAGGCAATGTTGCAAATCCCTTAACTAAGCAGTTGACATGTCCAAAGCATGAGCATCATATTAGATCTTTTAGTATTAAGGTTATGTCTAATTGGAACTAGTGCTAAGAGGAGATAAATGATTGAAGTTGAAGCTCTCTTGGTTTTATTTTCATACATGTTTGAGGACAAACATGTTTTTACGTGTGGGTAGATTTGGTAGGTTGCATTTAATGCATGCTTTTTATTTGTTATTTTGCATGTATTTTCTCATTATTTACTAATTTTTAGTACATTTTATGTCTTCTGTCTTAGGTGACATAGCAGGTACAATTTAGCAGAACTAGAATAATGTTTGAATAATTGACGGTTGAAGGAAGCAACGTTCCACTCAAGTACACACTCTGGTCACTAAAGTACGCGCGGTCACAATCAGTACTTCTACTCCTAAACTCAAAAAACCTGTGATGAATATAAAGAACACGTGGCTAGCACGATCACTAGAGTCAATGGACTAAAAGTTACTTTTGTAACATTTCCATCCTAAACCCCCATAATTAGTACAATGATTAAAATAATTAATAAAATTAATTATAAATTAGATAAACCAAAGGAAATAAGATGTTAATTGTTAGCAGATGGATGGTTGATAGTAGGTATACATAAAGGGAAAAATTACTGCAAAAAATAGAAAGTAAAGCGGATGGCATACTACACTTTATGGACTATAAGAGGTAGCCACAATAACATGTAGTATATTACATGTTGTTGACATAAAACGCATGGTGGCTACCACAGTGTGTATTTCATGATGACAATGTGTAGTTTATTGAGTTGTCAAAATTGTGGTGAGTTTGGAAAATTCTGGAGAGTTTGGGAAATTGAAGCTTGATGAGGAAAAATGATACAAGCTTTACAAATAGAATAGATGTAGGGAAATGAAAAAAAAAGATAGAGCAAGGAAAAGGAAAAGATAGAAAAAAAAGAGCAAAGGAAAGAAAGCGAGGAGAGATTTAGAAAAAGAAATACAGAAAAAATAATACAAAGAAATCAAATACCAACTAAAGGATATATTGTATAAATGATCGAGCAAAATAGTGGTAAGAACAATTATTGAGTTATGAATTTTATTCGTATAATTTTTGGAATTTATTCGAATATATGATTTGGAGATATATTTCAATATGATGTTTGATTACAGGATAATTATTCGTGTTTATAGGGTGATTTTATTTGATATTAGTATGAGAGTCGGAGTTTGGATGACCTTAGGATATTATGAATTTACGGGTGAGTAATCCAAACTCACTTTTCAATATATTCATTTGTGTAATCACCTAAAAGAAAAGATAATTAAAGGATATGTCATATTTATTGTGCGATTAGTTAGAAGAATGGATTATACATGAATTTTTAGAATTCCTAGAGTGTGGATATTGTTAATATGACGTGCAGGGGTTGTACATATGTCATGATGCTTATATTCGAAGTGTTTTGTGTGATGATTGGTTTATTACATGAGTTTAAATGGTTCATACACAATAATCACACAAAATATAAATTTTTTGTATCATGAAAATGACAGTATATGCATATGAATGATTGACATGCTATGATAGTAAAAATAAGAATATAGGTGCAATCCCAGGAAATAATCTTAAGAATATAGTTACAATAAATAGAAAATCAAATCTTAGAAATGAAACCAGAATAAAGAATCATGAACATATGAATTTACAATAAAAGGTACTATAAAGGAAGTTCATGATCTTTCATGACTTGAACATAAACATAGAAACACTTTTACCTACACAGGTATGTAATCGTATATCCATTGACTACGAATAACAGACTACACACGAGTTATATAGAAATATGATAGATAATAAATGTTGTGCCCAAAATTAAAATCCTAATTTATTTTAATTGATTTGAAATGATTTAAAAAATCATGCTTATTTTTTTTATTATAAAATGATGTTCAGTGGACATGCACAAATAGTTTTACAACAACACGCAATGTGTAAACCAACTTTACAAATCATTTACACTTTAAAAATCATTTCCTCCAAATGTATTCCTCCAACCTCACTTCTGGAGATCCTCCTAAACCTGCACAACATTCAACAACATACAGAGGTGAGCATATAAAATACTCAGTAAGCGATAACCCTAGAGTTGCTAAGATGAGGTGCAGGGGAACCTTCGGCCAACACGAGTGTGCTTGTGAAAGACGGTGCCGTATTCGCACCTTAATTCCCTAATGGCTCACCGTTGCCATGTCACATACAGTTCTTTATTTTCAAAAACACGACCACACAAGTTATCTTTATATCTAAGCATCTCCGGTGTACTTCATTTACCATTTGATCATCGTTTATAAATATCGCAACACACATGACGCACTTATTTTCATCTTCACACTATTTCTTAGTCAGGAACGGTTTGGGAAACGGTTTACTAACCCGTTTCCTAAACCGTTTGGTCCTTCTTAAAAACACACTGGAACTGAAACGGTTTGTAGAACCGTTTCCAAACTCGTTTGCTCCTCAGAAAAGTTTCCTGGAATGGGAACATTTTTTCGAACGATTTATGTAAACCTTTTTGAAACCCGTTCTGACCTTCATAAGCCAGCACTGGAAGTAGAACGGTTAAGCGAACGGTTTTCCAAAGCCATTTCCTAACCCGTTCTGACCAATTTCCCAGCACTTCACAACACACATACACAGCATTCCACTAAGGAAAATCAATCCAATCACAGCCAAAAGAAATACATATCATCCCAAACGAGCCATAACCATGCATGCCAACCTACATGTATCCATTTACATTTCCCATAATCCCATTCAATTGATTCACACACACGATTACCAACTTAAAAATTACAAGCACGTACATATATCATTTCGTGCACCTATCCACATATTCACTGCCCAAAGTTCATATAGTGCATACACGCATAACCCAATTTATCATAGAACACGAAATCACACATGTATATGTATACACACTTCCACATTCCATGGCATCATACTTTCATATTCATCTTATCATGATCACACAATATCCAATGCAATTGTATGTTAACATGAATGTCGATGAAATCACACAAATGCATACCCCAGGGCCTTTCTGTGAGTGTGAGAGAGTCCACTCTCGTATTTGGCTAATCCCCACATAAATTAAAACTTTCGCTCAAGTTGGCTAATTCCCACATTATGAACATACAATAATGCTCATGCTTATGCACACATGACATAAATGGATGGAATGTAAGCATTTTCCATTTTCATAATCAAGATCTCACAATATCAAATGCAAATGTATGCTATTAGGAATATCGATGCAAGTCATACAAATGCAAGTCCCGAGGTCTTTCTTACGCGTGTGAGAGAGTCTACTCTCATAATTTGGCTAATCCCCACATAAATAGAGCTTTCACTCAAAATTGGCTAATCCCCACTTTAATCATACGGAAGAACACTCGCCTTCTGGGGAAGAACATCTCGCCTCCCTCTTTTATTCATACGGAAGAACAACTCGCCTTCCGGGAAAAAACATCTCGCCTTTCCAATTTTTTTTCAACAACATGAACATGCAATCGTGCTCGTGCAAATGCCATAAATGACCTTCAATAGGACCACCGTCTCAAATCATGCTATGCAACATAGTATCAATCACACCCTCATAATCAAAACAAATCACATGCTTTACACAATTCACATAAGCATAGCATAACGCAACCAACAAGATGCCATTCCATCTCAACATAAACCATTCATAAGCAATTGTTTAGTCATGCATTATTTAGGAGCATACTTATGCATTACCAGATTTGATCATCGATCATCCACGTAGTATCACATAAAAAAAGTAAGAACATATCACAATTCCCACATAAATATAGATTCCATCACAAGTCACCTACTCATTCATATCCAATCCACAAGAACATACAAGTTCATATAAGAGCAACTAAGTCCATTTATGACTCCGGCTCAATACTATCTTAACACATATACACATTTTAATGTATGATTAACCCATACACATACGAAGGTTACAACAGTAAGCATAGACACTTACCTCGAGCTCCGCGTAGTTAGGCTTGTTGCTCGAATCCACTCAAAAGTCTGAACTTTATCTCCTATAATATTATCCATCATGCACATAACGTAAATATATCATCTTACGTATTAATTAAATCGATTAGGACTCAAATTAGGCAAAACTCCTAATTATCCTCTTAACCCAAAAATTTTAAATCTCATATTGTTAATCATTTTTCCGTTTGAATTCTCCAACAAATCCACATTTTGTTCGTTAAACACATTTTCGAACTCAATTCCACATTCCAACTCTCATTCTTCAGAAGTCCCCAATTTACCCAAACCCTAGAATCATAGATCTCTCACAAATCTTAGTTTCTTTTGTTCATTTCAACCCACACAACTTCCACAACCTTAAATCTTTCTAAACACATCAATTTTCCACCCAACCCTAACTCAAAATCACAGAAAAAATCCACATACAATTAGAGCTTACCTTACTCTTTCAAGGAGAATCGTCAGCCTTGCTCTCCCTTAAGCAAAATCCGCAAATCCTCGGGGTTTTAGGGTTAGTTTTGATGGGTTTTAGGTTAGAGAGGAGAGGAGATGAGAGGAGAGTCAGGTGGTATTTTAGGGTTATGTTTTCTCTCTCTAAAATATCTTACGCGGGTCTATTTCTAAAACCCGTCAGGTCAAAACAGTTTTGCAAACAGCTTACCAAAATCGTTTGCCTAGTGGTTTCCAACTTATTGAACTTTTGTAGAGGGTTTGCAAATGGTTTTGCAGACGATTTACAAAAACCGTTTCCACCAATTTTCAGCACAATACAATTCGACTCTGGATTCGAAACAGTTTGGGGAACAGTTTTGGCAAACCGTTCCCTAACCTGTTTACCGCTATTTTCCTACCATTTTTCACATAATTTAGGTTAAAATTTTTAGGGCGTTACATTTTACGTTAGAAAAAAATATTTATGAATTTTCACTTAAATTATTATTTTTTCAGACAAAAATATTTTTCATCTTTTCGCTAAACTATTATATTATTTTGGTGCACGTATAGAAATTCTGAGACACATATATAGCGTTGAACACAAATATGCTCATTTAATATTCAAAACAAAATATTTTATTATTTCATTAAAAAATTGTTTTGAAGACCCAAATAGACTCTGTTGGACACATAAAAAATATTGACACATATAGACTTATTTTTATGTTTGTTTTTCAAATTTAATAGACAATGGAAGAAATTCTACTTTAATATAACAAGAAATGGATGATGATGAAAATTTTTAAAACTACTACATCAACAGAATGAATACAAAGGCATCTTGCAACTACGACACTCTAGTGGAGAAGATTTCTGTAAACTTTGTTACAAACACAACGGATACAAAAATCTCTATAAACTTCAAGGTTCAAGACAAATTTCCAACAATGGTCATAAATAATGAATTTGGAGTTTTACAAAAAGAATAAGTGTAACAAACTAGATGAATTGAAAATTAAACATATAAAATAACAACAAAATCAAGACACATTTCAATACAAACCAAAAACAACATATGAATGCAAGATTAAAAAAACAGAGGTAAATATTTTCACAAAAATAAATCTAAATATATTTAAAACTTCACATATATCCTTGTTAACTTATAAAGGTGAATTTAAACACGAGTTTCGAACATAAAAATATATAACAACAAAAATAAAAATACATTTAGACACGATTCCAAAAATTAAACAAAATATCAGTGCAAACTTAAGCAAAGACACAATAAATATTTCACCAAGTAGTCTGAATGTATCCAAGAAATATTTCTTAGTTTCTAAATTTTTTAAAATTTTAAATTTTTTGTTGATTTTCCATAAAATGAAATTTTAAAATCATGATAGACTAAATTAGAAATAATGAAGAATTTTAAAAACAAATAGGAAACTTAGATAATTTTTCACTTTAGATATACCATCAATTAAGGAAAATACATAATCTCTAAAAACATAGTAATTTTAAAACATCTCATGTGTAATTCACATTTTGTTTTTAAAAAAATGTTTTATCTGTCATAAAATATAAACATGTCATCATACAAATTAAAATAAAACATATCACATTAAATAGTTTAAAAATTAAACATGTCAATTATTTTAATTCAAATAAAACATGACATGATATTTTAGTAAACCATATTTCAAAACATGCCCTTCTGTATAATATGATACAATTATTAATGTTCAAATTTCATGTCTCTACTGGCTTTACTAATCCAATGGTAAACTTCAATTCTTCTCCAGCATTTACTCATGGCATAAGCACCATCTCTGTCAGCTATTAATTTATACTTTCTTTAATGTTGTTCATTTAGTATTAAATTATTATTTCTTAAAATTTATTAATTTAATTATTTTATGATTTTTATGCATAAAATACTCTTTAATAATTTCAATTAATTTTAAAAGTCATAAGTTATTTTATACAATATTTATTAATTTTTTTAATTTATTTGAAAAATTTAAGTTGACAAATATTGAAAAAGGAGGGAGTATAATTTATCAAATTCATGTTATTCACAAAACACCACTGTCAACCACAGTGTGATAAAACTCAATCATGAACCCTAAAACAGTATATTGTTTTTGTTATCCAATTAGTTACAGTGCAGATTCCTCTCTCTATGCAGAAGAAGAAATGGCAGGAAAAACAACTGCACACTCATCGCGACTAGAATACTCCAATCTCTCCGACCCCACAAGTTTTATCTTCGCAATTGGATTCAGAGTTGACAAAAGACAGCAGTCATTTATGAACATTCACCAAACCTTCACTCTACTGCTGCAGAAACCCGTGTGCCCTATCATTGTATCACCCACACGGCTGCCTATGCCAAGAAAATAGGTCACACCATCTTTTTACTACGCAAAAGACTTTCACATTCTCGAACTGTACTTGTTCAATCAGAGTTTTAATTGTTGTTGCCCAACTTAAGTTAGACAATCTGAAAGGAACCATTTACGCAAACGTTATTGGTTAGTTCATTTTAAGGGAATTCTCTTTTTGAAGATTAACATGCTGAATGAGAACAACTTTGATAAAAGACAGAGAAGAGAGACTTGCTTGGACCACATTTTCTGTCAAATTCAATTATGTAAAAGATAAAACATAAAATATGATTTTTTTTATAATAATAGTTTGTTTTCATTCTCTGTTGTCTGTAGATCTCTGAAGAAATTATAGCAGTTTTTCCCTTTTTGGTCTCGTAAAGATTGGAAGTTGTAGTTTTTAATACTTTAACCCATCATTTTTTACTATTTCAATCAACAAATCAAAGGAAAAGATGTATAGATTGTCTTGAAAAGTCTTGAATTTCCACTATTAAAAGAGGGGCCTGTGTCACATGTGACACCTGCAACTTAGAGTTCTTTGCTGATAATAATTATAATAATTCAAAGTAACGAAATCTTAATCGAAAAAATTCGTAAGCACTCTCCAACATTATAAACTTGTTTCACAAAATAAAGAAAAAAGAGAACACCAAACATGACTTTTTATCCAACCTTTCAGGATGGAAACATGTTCTCTAATTCGAGTCAATTACATGCTCTACAGAACCGTAGCATTAAAGCTTCAATTGATTTAAAACATTATAACATATGACAATAATTTTATCGTAATCCTTTCGAGAAAGTACAACTAAAATCTTAAGTTAAACCATAGAAGAAAGGGAAGTTTGTCTGCAGTTACCATTCTGAAAGTCTTCTGCTAGACAAGATTCTGAGAATGTAAATTACTACAACTTGGAAAATTTTTAACGGTACAGGAAGATGATGAGATTCTGTACTTGCAGCAGTGGTCAACATCACTCTTATCAATTCTTAATCCTCTTTGGAATGTGTGCCAAAGGGGCCAAAAATGAGACCCCAGACGCAGTAATTCTTGTTCCTCACTTCACATTTTTTATTTTCCTATCCCTCGGAAATCTTCCATTTTATATACCAAAGGGATTTCTACAGTCACCAGATGCTGGAATTACCGGAATCCGGTGGTCTGGAAGACATTGTAAACCAAAAGGGTTTTCTGGTTTACAATGAAATATTAATAATATGAGGATTGGGTTACTGTTCTGACAATTGTCATGTGAGTGTGGGGTTTAATGGGTATATTTTGGCCAGAAATGTAAAATTTTTAGGCAAAATAAAGCAATAGCACTTGCACAGTTGCACTCAAAGTTCATAAAAAAAGCACATAAAAGGGTCATAAAAGAAAGTCCCAAAAATGGTGCATGCACCACTTTGCTTTTGATCTTAGCCCTCTATGGCTGTGGCCCTACATTCATGAAAGGTCTGTTACCATCGATCGATTCCAGTTTATATGTAAGAGATTTTTGATCAGATGGCTGTAAATTCATGTTTAGATCTTAGAGTTAGCCCCACAAAATGGGCAGTCACTATCAAAAATCATAAATTCATCATCAATGAGCTGAGACTCTTCTCTGTCAACCTTGCATGAAAATATTTTATTACAATCAACTTGCTATATAATGCCTCCCATTTCCTGCAATCTAACTGAAAATTGGTGATGGGTTTCTGATTTAATTCTTCATTTCCAGTCGTATCTCTCTATTTTTTTCATATCAAACCTTTATTTTTTTGGTTGCAGCAACTTCTTTTTTCCCTGCTTAAATTTAGCAGTAGAAACTTGACCATCTCTAAGCTCTTTCTTAGCCTCCCTCTCCCCATACCTCTGCTTGCTCAGTTCATAGCCCATTCCTTCTCCATCCCTAGCTAACACATTCACACTAGGAGAGCAAGCACTTTCTGTTGTTGTAGTGGTTCATTTTTCCTGATATTGTGGGGGGTTTCAACATGGATGTTGACATCATGAAATCATCATCTTCATCGGGAGAGGAACATATGGACATGATGACAATGATGATGCAAATGGAAAAGCTTCCTGATTTCTGTGACCAATCTTTCCACAACAACACTAACACTACTGCTTCTTCATTGCAAGAAACCCATTTCTCTGATGGAGCTCCGATTCCCACTTCTTACGCTTCTTTTCATACATCGATAAGTCAACCTCCTGCCATACCTTTCATGTCCAACACTCCACTCCATGACCTGACAACAACAACTCCATCACATAACATGATCACTCCTCCAAAGTTCAAATATCCTCCTCCATTTTCAAACGCAAACACATTCTTGTCCACTATAGAAAAGAAAAACTCCACTGCAGCAATAAGAGAAATGATATTCAGGATAGCAGCAATGCAGCCAATCCACATAGACCCTGAATCCATAAAGCCACCAAAAAGGAGGAATGTGAAGATATCAAAGGACCCACAAAGTGTGGCTGCAAGGCATAGAAGGGAAAGGATAAGTGAAAGAATAAGAATTCTTCAGAGATTAGTTCCAGGAGGGACTAAAATGGACACAGCTTCCATGCTTGATGAGGCAATCCATTATGTGAAATTCTTGAAGAAGCAAGTGCAGTCACTTGAACAAGCTGGAGCTAATAGGCCAATGGTGGGTTTTGGATTCTCATCAGGAATGAATATGCCTAATATGGGTTACTCTCCTTTGGTCAAGAGTTGCCAACAGCCTGCAACTGCTAATATGGTTGGTTCAATTCAAATGCTTCGATGATGTGAGATTAAATAACTAAATCACTCGATTAGGACTGTTTCTTCTGTTGATTTTATAGTAATGTGTAATGATGGTGGTTGTAAATTAGATTACGTTGTTAATGTTAATTTTCTATTTTGTATTTCTAATTTGTGGAATTTTCATGTCTTTGCTTGTAAACACTTCTTTGAATAATCATTTCTAGTTATGTTAGTTATGAAGTTTGTTTGGTAAGAACGAAAATCATACTTCCTGGATTATGTGATCCATACATGTGGGAGGGAAACTATTTAATTTTACGTGAGACCTTATTGAGTATTGTCTTAACATCTAACCAGACATGTCATTGAGGGAAACTATTTAATTTTTTACAAGTATTACTTTTTTCAAAAGTTGGCACGAATTTTTCGTCAAATTTTGATTGCGAAATTGAATATTGACATAAAATTATTATTCGTCATAATTCAATAGAAAAAATGGTAAATAAAAAAAAAATAATAAAATTATAAAAAATAATATTCAAATAATTATTCTGAAAAAACATACATGCAAACTCAAAAATAAAATTTAAAGATAGTTATTGATTGACTATTCTAGTATATGTGAATGGTTTAGAATTTTAACGTAGGATTGAACTTCAAATTAGCAATGTGCACTCCAAACTCTTAAACTAGCTTTACATGAAAAATTGGTTAAAAATCAGAGATCTCGAGTTCGAGTCTTAGGTACGGAGCTGCGTTGACTTGAACGAGGATTAATCTGAGGTGTTCAGGATACTTCTTGGTTTAGACTAAAATGAAAAATTGGTTAAGAGTTTAAAACGAAATATTTATTTTCAAAACACAAATTAATTAATCTGATGCCATCATTTCTGATATATTTGAAGATCGTACAGCTTTTTTTTATTAAAACCAAAGGCAAGGTATTTTTGTAAATAAAAGTTGGTACCTATTTTGATTACTGTTATTGTCTTGATCCATTGTAAACTATTCATACATATAATGTTAGGCATTTAGAATAAAACCTTCATTTCTGAAAGATTTTGTAGGCCAATTTTCCCATTTGTGTGACAAAACCAAATTTGAGTAAGAAGTCTGTTGATTTATGTTTTCTTCACTACGGCCAATTGGTCCACCAAGTCTTAGCTCATCTTTTGAATGTAACTCATACTTACTATAATAATATAAGTGGATTAATATTTTTTTTCTCATTATGATATAAAAAATTATTATTTTTTAATTTATTATTTTTTGCAAATTTAATTTTTATATTTTATTAACTAAACCACCGGGGCCAATAGATCTTCGGAAAATTACAGGGATGCTCGATTTTTTTTTCAATTGTAAGAATGTCATGGTATGTTTGTTTTTTGTTTATGCAAGTTCTAGTTCATCAATTATATGAATGCCCAATTTTGAGTTTATAATTGTAAAAATGTCAGGGTATGTTCATACATATGTTTATTGTTCATTGTTGTTAATTATTGTTCATATATCGAGAGAATAACAAGTAACATTTTTGCATTTTAAAACATGAAATTGGACATTCATATAATTGATGAACTAGAATCTGACATAAAAAAAAAAGAACAAATATACATTAGCATTCTTAAAATTTCAAACTCAAAACGTAATAGTTTACATAATTATCTGATAGATCTTTTGTTTGTGATACCAAATTAAACAAACAATGTGTTTCATTAAAAATACAGGTAGCTAGGTAGTTATGCCATCAACTTTATATATGTTTAATCTTGTTCGATATATTAAAAAAAACTAATGCACACGAATGAAGATATTAAAAATGTTGTTAATGAGTCTCATGGCAATTAGGAAGCATCGAAGGAAATTAAAATCCTTTGATGCAATTAAAAATAGTTAGGGCATGAATGGGATGGAATGGGCAGGTAGGTTGCCTCCCAAGGCAGGGTCGAATTATAGTAGTGTTGATGTCTCAAGGATCATGCTTCACTATATGACATTTTTCAATAAAACCAAATTGGACTATTAAATATAAGAATGGTTTGGAATTTAGAAAAAG
>CANYCX012640847.1:0-12905 GCA_948193385.1 Breynia disticha f. nivosa
ACAAGCCCTATTTCTCTCAAAACAGAATTAAAATGAAAGAAATATCACATCGGGAAATCGAACCATGCACAAAAACGGGATTTCAAAGAATTCCAATCGTAAAAACTCACCAAATCAAGCTTTCAATCTGATCCAACAACTACCAAACACCAAGACTCAATGAGATTTAGGCTCGGTTAGGGTTTTTCAGAACTTGGCTCGGGTTTGAGGAAGCTACACGTGAATTTGGTGAAGTGTAGAGAGATGTAGAGACAACTTACATATATATATATATCTCGGTAATGACGTTTTTACCCTCGGCTCGATTGGTTACCATTCTATTTGTTTTCCTCTCTCCCGATGGATCTAATTTCACCCAAATTTTTAATCCACACCACACTCTACACTTTCCACTAATTATAATTAATTTATTTTGCGAAAAATTTATTCTACTTTTATGAAATATTCCATAAAATTCTTAAAATTAACGAAAAATGGAGGGTGTTACATTATCAATATTTAAACATGAATTTAGCTTAGAACTAGAATTTTCGATAAATTGACGATAATAGAAAGTTAAAGAAATTGAGATAGGATCATGCATTGGAGTATATTGATTGCTATAGAGAATTTTGTTTATGATTATAAAGGATGACAGATGAGACGTCAGGACTTGGATCAGAGTTTGCGATACTCCGAGTATTTTAGCTAGCAAGTGAGTAATCTAACTCACATTTAAATACAGTTAAATATTAGTGATAAAATACAATAAATGGATATATATGAAAACGTATATATGTGTGAATATATTTGAATGGATTTATATGAATATATGCGATCGAACAATCGAACAGGTATACGAAATACGAAAATATATACGAACAGATACGTAATTGATTGATTATACGATTATATATATTTGTGTGTTTATTGTTGGTGGTGATTGTTATTAGCGGTGATTGATATTGACAGAGATTGTTATTTTATGGAGATTATATGATCGTTCATATTGGAGACGAGAGTATATTATTAGAGACAAAAGTATATTATATCTGAAGACGAGAGTATATGCTATGACGCCTAATTTTATTTTCTATTTATTGCTAATTATTAATAATTATCCAATCATCTATGTATGTATGTATATTAATTAGTTAGAATAAAAATGTTAAATATTAAATTGAACAAAAAATACAAGGTCATATCAATTCCATACAAGCTCGCACTTCATCATCCTCATATCAAAATTCACAAACACATGAGCCATTTGCTCCATTTCATTTTAAGCTATTTGCTCCATAATAATTTGTACCATTTTTCCCTCATTAGTATGAGCCCTTTACTCTACAATAATTTGAGGCATTTTCTCGTTTTTATTAAAATAAAAGGCAAGAATAGTTGAAGATAACTATCTTGTCTGTCTTGCCAGTACAATTAAAAGTAACTTGACTTTGTTAAAAATGAAAATGCAAGGTGACACTTAATTGCAATACGCCGAGCTATACTTGACTTTGTACGATACGAATAGCACGAATTGATTAAAATCATTCAATATGCAAGTGAATCTAAGGCCTTTTGTTGCAGTTGAAAGTAAAATAATGCCTAGATAAAATCTTTCAATACCTTACCAATAAAAATGCACATGAACAGAAATTTCAATAATGTAAAGTGAGAAGTAACCAATTTGAGATTGGAACAGAACAATGAATACCACACACATCTCATACCCTACAAGCTTTAACTTTTAGCAAACTTTACCATTTTTCTTTCATGTCCAATGAACAATACCATTTAATTTCAATTGTCCATGTCTATTCAACATATGACCATGTCGGAATCTGACAACATGAACAAGCCAAATCAAACATGCATCACCTTCAAATTGTTTCTTCTATATTTTATTCTCTTATTGCATGTTCAACAATATGCGTAACTGTTTTACGGTTTCTGTATTTTTTGTGATTGTAGTAGTTTCCGAATTTTCACATGTTACTTTAAATTAGGATTTTTGTTAATTTTCCATACCAGACACGTGTTGCGAGACATCTGATATGGAAAATCCACGATTTAGATCCTGTCTCACTAACTGTCAAGAAAGAAAAATAATGTAGGTGATAGGTTGCAATCACTTGACAAGTATAGGGAAGGTGTTGCATTATTTAGTTTGGATGTTACTTAAGATGTTGACTTTGGAGTAGTTGAGTAATCGTTGTCCCATTCATTTGAAGCAAGCAACCAGTCGATGAAATTACCTTATTTTAAGGGCATTTTTTCTAGCACATTAATGTCAGATCGTTTCTGTTTGTATTACAAACGTACAATGTATTAAAGTTCCAATATCGGAACTTATTCGGTGAGAACAAATTTTTGTGAGAGCAGATGAAGAGATAGTTACATTCCGTTACAGTAACGACACTGAAGTCCACGTTAAGGAATTTAAATCCATTCTCCCCATGAGAAGAGCAGATGAGAACAGAGTACGGAATTTAACTCTGTTAGCAATTGTTCTCGCAGCATTCTGTTCTACTCAAGAATTATTCCAACTTCTCAAAGCAAAGACTGACCATAATTGAGTGTGTCATAGTTGAGTGAAACATGAAGGAAAAGTCAGTATTGATAGATCACTAGTGATACATGCTCTAACATTCAATGAACTGAAGGCAACGCCAAGAATGCGAGATTACATCAATGGAGAAAACAAAGGGTAAGTTCGACCCTCGAGAAGAAAAATTTCAGTTTGAAGTTTTGATTTGAGTGGACAGGGCAATAGAGCCAGCACTCTACACAATGCGCTCCAACTCTCTTGCGTAACTGAGTGTCTGGTTGATCAGCGATAGAGATGGAATCTCCTTGCATGGGGCAGATTCTTTTGCCTTCTGGAAGATAACAGTTCCATCCTTTATTTCCCACTCTGGATGCTCCTGCATTAAACAAGAAAATGGTTACTTTATCGCTCATGTCCTGTGAAAACTAGAATGGCAGCAATATTCAAAGCTGGTCATTCATGCTCAGATCCTGCTAAGCCAAGAACTAGACCTGGCAAAAACCGACAAGACCGACTAATCCGACACAACATGGCACGGAATTATGCAAATTTGAGTAAGGTGTAAATGAGCTTGGGTCGTAAAAAAAGAACAATTGCGCATCCAGTTTGATTGCTTAGCTTTAGATTACATCATCAAGTTTCAAAAACTTGAAAATCATAGTAACTAAAGCAATTCTATTTTGAAGTTTCAGAACAAAGCTCAAGGCGTTAAACATTCAGAGGGAAAGAGAAATCAAAATAAATGGAGATATACCTCCTTAATGTATTCCAAAAGTTCCTGATCAGAAGAAAAGAGTAACATTTGGCGCGCATCATTTAATGAAAGATAGTCATATGCCTTCTCACTACAGCCGGCGGTTTCATCTCTGGAAAAGACAATAGAGAAATCGAAATTAGAAGAAAAAAATGCAAGAAACATAAGTAGTATATTAATTAATCGACAGAATAAATTGCATCTGTGAGTTTCAGAATATCTAGAGCCAGACAGACAGGAGCACATATACTAATCATACAAATAAAAACATTTATCATCAGATAAACTTTGCAAACAATGAGTTACCAAGTCCACACCTAACCTACTTGGTGGTTGAACCACCCTGTTCAGCAACGACACCAACATTAACAGTTCACCAGGACTTGCATATTGGCCACAGCTTGATTAACCTTCCTCATTCAACTTGAGGAAAAGATTCAAAGACAGTAGCACATTTATGTAGCTTAGGTTTTTGTTGTGAACTGACGTGGAAATGATCTAATCAGCTCATGACCGTCCATAAGCACAGATATAAAAAACAGCGAAAAAAATACCAAAGATGCAAAAACAAACATGGACAACACATTATCATGAAAAAATTCAGATGGAGCAAATACAAGGGCATAAGCCTTTATCAAGGCCTTAGCATATCAACAGGAAAAGACATTAGTTTGCTCTAATAATGGCACAATCAAAACAAGATTAACAACATGCACTAGGTGTTAAAAATGTAAAATCATGAACATCTCACTCCATATTCTTTCCAAATACCAACATCAACACATAATTTAGTGCTGGAAATGGAAGTCCTATGATAAATTCAAACAACGTTACCTCACCGTCTTGGCCAAAAGATCCATGAAATAATCATAGGTCTTATGAGGCACATTTTGTTTTGCACTCAAGACACGATTGTAAGCACCTTCCATGAAGGATTGCTCCAACTCCACAGCATGTTTGATGCATGGATTCTCCAAAGCAGCTGGTGAAAGCAGCTCAAGTTCAGTGTGGAATTCAGCAATTCTGTTCTGCACTAGGAGTCGCAAGAGATTGAGACCCAAGATCATATATTCCTGAGGAGAGGGAGGAAGGCGACCACTGTCCCACCGAGTAAAAGTAAATGACAAGTATTAGCATTACATGTATAATTATCATGAAAAATGTATCACAGAAGAAAAAAGCACAGAAGCATCATTTCAGAAACCATGTATTAAATGTGACTAAAATTATTTGATTGAAAATGCCATGTCTACGAACAAAATAACAGTAAGAAGTATCAATGTTTCGTTCATCCAACAGAAAATCATGCACAGTCCAAACAAAGAGTAGTTTAGAATGCAGTTCTCCCTTATTATGATGATTTACCATCCATACCTCCTGATAACAAAGAAACATAAAAACAAGCATTGTAACAGCATTGTCACACTCCTACAAGTTTATCATCATATATCGTTCAATAACAATGTAATTAAATTGCAGAAAAATCATGAGGACTCATATGCATTCATTATGGAACTGGTAAACCGACATAACAAATTTATTACATTAGTCCGCCTGAACTTAGAGAGAAATGATGCACTTAGAAAGCTAACCCATGTAATAATCAAAAACAAAGAATATTGCAAAACACAATGGAAAGTTGAAAACAAATTACACAAGTGCATTTTAACTTAGAAATAAAATCTTCACTTTGAAAAACCTAACCACGGTAATAACCAAACACAACAAACAACAACACATAAACACATCCAATAAACCAAAAGAGGAAGTTGAAAACAAGTTACCCAGCATCAGTATAATACGGCTTCAACTGAAAGAAATCCCTCTCGAAAGCATCCTGATCTCCCATTTGGACACTAAGTAAAACCGCATGCTCATATATATCCCCTAAAATTCCACAAACACAAACCGTTCAATCAAACAACTACTCACAACATAAAGCTCAAAACCTTCTCACATATTTAACTCTAAAAAAAAAAACTAAACAGCAATAAGCAATCAAACTAACACAAACCCATTAAACTAAAGATAAAAAAAACTTCTCAAAAGCAAAACACAAAATTCCAATAATGCAAAAACATAAATACAAATTCAACTCTGAAACTAAAATTACTTGCTATAGTCAATTCATGAATCGCATTAGGAGTATTCTCAAACAAAGGAGGCAAACTTCTGAAACCCGTAAGCAGCACCTACAAAAAAAACCCAAAATCGAATTGAAACAATAACAAAAATAGATTTAATTATTCAAACAAAAACCAATGAATTAGGGTTTGAACTTAGTCACCTTCAATTGCGAAAGTAGATCGGTTGAAGTGTCAAAATCATTTCTTATGCAAGCCGATTTGAAGCGTTCGAACTGTTGTGATACGTGCGTTAGCTTTGGATCCATTTTTCGCTCTCGATTCTTTCTTTTGTGTTTTTTGATTTTATTTTCACTGCTTATTAAACTTTCAGTTTCGACTCTGTTAGTGTGGCCAACTTTGTTTTCAAGAAACGAATTTTGGACTCGGCCCAGAAAAGGGGCTGATTTCTCCTAACGACATGTCGTTAAGATTCTATTGTGTTCGTCGACCAAATTTTTTATTAATTTTATTGACGTAATGCTTCTTAATTAAAAAACTAAAACATAAAAGTAATAAAATTATAATTTAAATTAATTTGTAAAAATCTTGAGAGTCGCTCCGACGCGGGAAATAACACCCGAAAACGGATATTTTATATATAAGAGCATTATAATTCAGTCTCGTCTTCGCGACAAATCGTTCGAATTTTATTGTGTTTATATGCTAAAATTTTTATTCATTTTACTAATGTGATATTTTTAATTAAAAATATTAAAAATACAAATTCTAATACGTAAAAATTAATAAAAATTTTAATTTGAATTAATTTATAAAAATAAAAAAAAACACTGAAAGCGGATATGAGTATTATAGCCTTAGTTTTGTATATTTTTATACGACATGTCGTTCGCACAATTATTTCTCAAACATTTCTATACCGCGGCATTGTGCACGCAGCTCCCGCTCCCTTATCTAATCCATTAATCCATCACACACCTCCATAAACATGGCAACTTCAACTTCACCGCTCACAACAACACTGCCTAACCCAACATTCACCAAATTCCCAACCTACCCTTTTCTCTCCTTCACTTCCTCTATCAAACCAACCTTTTGGAAGCTCCGAAAACCACTCACGCCTCTCAAGGCTCAAACTCTTGACTTTTCTGGCTCTTTTTATGAGAGCGGTGGGTTTGGATCAGATGAAGACCCGCCAACTACAACTGGGTCGGGTGTTGCCACTATTGAGGACAAAGAAACTCCCCCTTGTCCACCTGGACTTAGACAGTATGAGACTATGGCTGTTTTAAGACCTGATATGTCTGAAGATGAGAGACTGGCTCTTACTCAGAAGTATGAGGAGGTAATTTTTGTGCTAAAATATTTTGATTTCGGTTGATTAAGTAGCTTATTGTGATTACATATTGGCAGATTGCAACAGTGCACGTCTAAGTTAGTGCAATTAATATGCTAGTTGATATGATGCTAGATAAATCCAATTGTCATTTAACTTTTTGATGATTATAATGTGATAATACTAGTACTGTGGTAAGAGCTGGTTTCCCTGATGGTTTTGTGGTGTTTGAGACTTTGAGGTGGAATTTGTTTTGTTGTTTTTAGAGACACAATGTTTACCAATGTGCTAGTGGTTCATTTTTCGTTAAGTGTTTATTTTTAGCTAGACAATGATATAGTCTTGGTGAATTTGTGTTAAATTTGGAGTGTTGTAGAGTTGAATAATGGAATTGGGTTTGCTGGCATTAAAGATGCAATCTTTTCATTAAACTTTGGTGCTTTGATTGTTTGTAGTAGGATTGTTGTGCGGTAATGATTTGGTTTTGCTGATGGGATTGTGGTAATTTCTGTGTGTTTTATTGATAAAGTACTGGAATGAGGTTGTGTTGTTGTTAAAGATATAGTCTTTACATTGAAATTTGGTGCTTTGATGGCTAAATATTATCTGTTATAGTAGCAAGAGTACTCGTTCCGCCATTTTTTGCAGATTGAGAAGTGATTGGTCTAATAGTCAAGTTTGTACCTTGCTAACTGTTGTTAATTATAATGTGATAAAGATAATATTTAGTCTTGATTCTTGGCAAGGATATCGGATCATTGGCGTTAAAGAACAATCTTTGCATTGCACTTTGGTTCTTTGATGGCCGATTGTGTATTGTTGGAGAATATTTTACTAAGAACTAATCGGTTTTATTGAGTCTGTTCTAAACTTAGCAGCAACTTAACAGATTGTGCAGCAAACTGTGAAAAACTATAGGCGAGTATTTGATTCTGCTTAGTTCAGGTTTTCTCTGTTTTCTTCAAAAAATATTGTAGAGATTATTGTTCGTTTCGGTATTAGTTATCTAGTTGGCCATTCAACAGCTAACCGAATAACTTTCATCCACAACTATCATATTATGCGTATCATCTTCTCATTCTAACCCCGATGTCTAATGAAATATAACGACGTGATCGTCGTTATTGTATAATTAAAGGTGAAGTTTCACCGCTTTTTTACACTGAGCCTTGTCTAATGATAATGGTTTTGCAGTTGCTTATTTCAGGGGGAGGCATGTATGTGGAGGTATTTAATAGAGGCGTGATCCCACTAGCTTACAGCATCAGGAAGAAAAACAAAGCAGGAGAAACTAACACTTACTTGGATGGCATCTACCTCCTTTTCACCTACTTCACTAAACCGGAATCCATGGCTCCTCTCGAATTCACACTGAACACAGATGATGACGTTATCAGATCGTCCAGCTTCAAACTACGACGGAGGAAATATTAGCCATCATAATCGTTTACGCAACCCAGAAAGACGATGGTTAGCAGAAAGAGTTACACCGTCCATGTAATGTTCTTTTGTATGCTCAAGAACTATATTTTTTTCACTCTTATTCATCAAATTTAATTTGTTTTGTAAGATAGAAGATTAACAATGGAAATTATGCTTAAGTTTGCAGATCAACATTGAGATCTTCTCATCAAAGACATGAAAGTGAAAAGAGACAAGTTGCTTTAAATAATTGTGTGATATTTGATTATGATAATGGTAGTGCAAATCCTCCATGATTACATATATTTTTTTTAATCTAATCAACAATGCTTGTTTAGTATTACTTTTTGGACTGTTCTTAGTTTCTTTTTTACTTTATTTCATTTTTAATTAGCAGCCCAAAATTGATTATTTAGGTTGATTCTGCGGCTGAGTCATGTTCACATCACGCTGAGACGTAGTCGAGTCACATGCTCGAATAAAATTGAGACATAGTTAAGTCACCCCCAAATAACGCCGAGACACGGTTGAGTCATTCTCAGCGTGATTCGAGCTTTACTAGAACGCGTCTCGGTGTGGGTCGAGCTTTATTCAACCAAGCCTCGGCAGAATCTGAGATTGACTAGACTTCATCACAAAGCTCCACAAATATTTTAAAAAATCTCTTTTTAACTTCTTTTTGTTTGTTTTGGTTTTTTAACGTATGATATGTGTCGAAACGGTTCTTTCATGTTTTAAAAATATTAAAAAAAATTATGATATTATAACACATTAAATTGACGGATTAAAATAATTTTTACTATTACACTATTGTAAACATTAATGATTTTCTCAACACTCAAAACAAAGAGTATATTATATTAGTACTCTAAAAAGAATTCATTAATCAGACTAAACGATACTAATTAAACGTTCTTAATCCAAGTGTTTAGGGTTTTAAACTTTCAATATCTTTAAGATTTTAATGTTGGTGATTTGGTGCCGTCACATATTGTAACGTTTTTTTAAAATGTAATATATTATAATAAAATTTTTTAAAAGCGTTGTAAAAAAATTTGTGCCGATTATCTAAAGTAGCAATAGCATTGATGACACTTTTTGAAAAGCATCGCCATTTTTAATGATACTTTCTAAAAAACATCGATATTTTTCATGGTACGTGGTTAGCAAAAGCATTATTAATTTTAATGACGCTTTTGTGAAGTGTTGTGAAAAATGACGATATTTTTAAGAATGTATGTATAGAAACAATGACAGTTTAAAAAAAAGTCATTGGGGCTAATAACACTATCGACAATCGTCACTAAACTTAATGAAATATTTATTGAATAATTCCACAACTTTTATTCTTTTTTCATATCCTTTTCCAATTTTTTTCAATTCGTTTATTTATGCTAATTACGAATTTACAAAAAAATAAAATATTATAATTCATTTTTCTACTTGAAGAATATTATTTTCACTTAAAGAGAAAATAATTTGAGGCACAATTATTATTTTCGCAACATACACTACATGAATTCGTCAGAATTTGATAATCGAAATTTGATGATTTTTAGTAATACCATGTAAAATTTGGAAGAAAGTCTCACTTCTCTAGCTAACTCTTCACCGTATATACATATCATTTTTTTACTTCACCACCAATCATTTTTACCAAGTTTTTTCAATTAAGTAATCAAATCTAGCATTCTCCAAAGTGATTATTTACATTTATACAACTCATAATAATGGTAATTTGGGATCATGCTTGAAAAAATGAACACAAATTGTTATTGTGAGTGCTTGCCTTTAGGACCCATGTTTTCAGTGGAGAAACATGACCTTGTCTCATCATTCAAAAAAGATAAGAATATATACTCCCATCATGATCTCAAAAGCTCTCTTTCTTTTTTCTTTAAGAAAGATATCGGAATAGCCAATAAATTAAGAATAAGGAGTTTCAAAAAAATTTGAAGAACCAGCAGGTGGTTAGAGCCTCTATGTCTCCTCTAGCGCCGCTACAGAGACAAGGATCAAACTTTACACCTATATTGTATTAGTTGACACCTTTACCGCTGAACTCACAAAGAGGGATCATTTTAAAAGATCTCTGTTGCTGCTCCTATTTCATTTACAAACTTGCATTATTAATTTAACCTTTTTTTCTTTTCAATCTAATTGCAATACTTAGTAACTTCTCTCTCCATAAATACCTTCAAAGAAACCAATTTCAGCTCCTTCCATGTTCATCTTCAAGGTTTGTTTCCATGGGTATCCCTCAAACACCAACTAGCCCTCCTCATCTTTATCCTCAAGCTCTTCAACTTAAGCTTTACCAGGCTTTCATATTTTCAATTCCTATTCTCTTCTCTATAAGTCTCTTTTTGCTGTTCTACTTGTTCTATCTCAAGAGAAGGGCTTCTACTCTTTCATCTTCTCAACAATCTCTTCCAATAATTTCCACTCAAGCTGCTTATAGTGACACCTCTGTAAGACCTCTCTATACATCATCTATGTTTTCTTATAAATATATGTTTTTTAAGGACAAGAGCATGTAAAGACAATAATAGAAGTATCTAATTCTAGTTTCTCAACTCTGTAGGTATGTCAGGTTGGTTTGAAGAAAGAAGTTAAGGACAAACTTCCAACAATCTTGTTTGATGAAGAATTGAATAAACGAGAATCACAGTAAGTTTTCTTTACCCTATTTTCACAGTGCTTGAAACTGATAATCTACCAACAAGATAATAAAGTGATATAAATGACTGTCAATTCGTGTTGTTTGTGTCGTAATAGTGTCGTATTATTTTTCTCACAAATATTATTGTTTGTGACATAATAATATTACAAAAGTTGGCTTCATTTTACTCGTATCGTATCATAAACGTGTAATCACGAATCGTGTTATCGGGTATAATAGTGTTAAGGCTGATATGAAAGCACTAATGTGTTCTGCAAATTTAGCATGTCCTACAACATGTGAAAATGGTAAGTGGAATGTCACATTTGCCATGTTGAAAAGGCCATTTCAGTGAAAAAAATGACAATTGAAATGACTCATAAAAGGTTTCTCTTTGTAATCATTAACAAATGAGGGTTTCAAATAGATTTTTTTCGTCTGAGTTCAGATATCTTCGATTCATTGGGCCGAGACCAATTCAATTTGAAGATCAGGGTTTCAGATAGATGCCTTTGATCTTAAGATGTAAATTTATGATTTATCTCTACAGAATTTCAGGAATTCTTATTATAATGAGTATTAGTGATTTGCCATTTGTTTTTTATTCTTTCTACGAGATGTCTGCTTCTAAACTAATACAATGTCGAGATTACAATGGTCCATGATATAGCATTTAGAGGTGTAAAATTGGTTGGCACCGTCAGTTTTGGTTCGAAATTGTCGATTCACAGTTCGATAGAATCAGAAATTGGAATTAGACTGTGTAGTACATGGTTCGGTTTCAATTTTTGAACGGTGTTTCGGGTTGGTTTGAGTCGATTTTGTTTCGTTGGTTTTTTCTACTAAGAATGAATCGAACCGACAATTCATGATTTATTATTCCTAAAAATTGGAATCGCAGTGTAAACTAGTCGGTTCCAGTTGTTCAATTATAATTCGGATTTTAGTTCGATTATTTCACCTTTCATAACATTAATAAACTAATTGTTCGTACTACAATTAAAGCTATTCACTTCTTTTCCAACAAAAAGTGCTAAATCTTTATTCATATTTCTCCTAATAATTATGTTTGGAAATTCTCGTGTTTGTGTAGATTTTTTAGTTGTCAGGATATTGCTCATTATTGAATCGTAGAGAACTAAAATACAATATACGAATATATGTGAATATCAACATAAACAAAACCAATTGACGTTGTTTTAAAGGTTCATATACATTCCCACACAAAAAACCAATAGACGACATTAAACAATCTTTTTCTTAACAGGTGTTGTGTTTGCCTTGGAGAATTTTTGATCAAGGAAGAGTTACTCCAAATCCCATCATGCAAGCATGTT
The DNA here is from genome assembly GCA_948193385.1 of Breynia disticha f. nivosa. Lineage (NCBI taxonomy): Eukaryota > Viridiplantae > Streptophyta > Magnoliopsida > Malpighiales > Phyllanthaceae > Breynia > Breynia disticha. The sequence continues at coordinate 12,120 of CANYCX012640847.1, forward strand.
TTCCACATCGAATGCATACACAACTGGTTGCATTCAAACTCAACTTGCCCACTTTGCAGAAGCTTTGTAATCCCTACCACCAAACTTTACAATCGAGCTGCTCAGTTTGGTGGATCACAGCTCCAAGATAATGTTATCTTCATCGATGGACAAAATACACAGAACGTATTGTCTGAGCCGCAGCTTGATCGGGTCAGGACTTCTTCGACAGACCAAGTTGTAATACCTGTTGAATGATAAGCTTGTATTGATAACAAGCTCATTAATAGACTCTGCTGACCCACTAATGGTGGCTGGTATACTTCACAATCTGCATAATATTTCCATGTAGAAATAGTAATTGAAGAATTTTTTTCCTTCAATTTGTGAAGTTGAAATAAGGAGATAATGACAAGAGACAGGGACGCACCTAAGCGGGAGTAAGTGGGGCTCGTGCCTCCATCAGCGATGGTTCCGTCTTTATAGTAGCAGTACACTTGCCACTTTTGTTGTGAGTGGGTATGATAGGAAGGGGTCGAAGAAAATCATTACAATATTTCTAGATTATGAGAAGAGCCAAGGCTTCAAATACAATATGCTAAGAACATGTTGCTTCCATTATTTTCCGAAGATTGCAGGGTAGGTTTATATTAATCTGATTGTAATAGCAAAAATTCTTATATTCCAAATTTTTTTCCCGAAAAATCCAATATAATTCTCTTCTTTAACTATATATATGTTATATAGTTTCAAATTCCATTAAGATTGTAGCTACGTGATTCTGATAACATGTTAAAAACTTCGTTT
>CANYCX012641003.1:0-14937 GCA_948193385.1 Breynia disticha f. nivosa
CACATACCACTGAACCAAGAGTTCGTTGGTTTTTTTTACTCCAGTATTATTATCCCCTTTGCCTTGGACATATATACTAAATCCAAACTCATCTTAATAGGGTATGCGTATGTAGAGGTGTAAAAATTTAAACGGGATCAAAATTGTTGAAACCGGCCATATCAGGATACGGTTCCATGAACCATAAAACTGTGAACCGACGGTTCGGCTAATTTTTAAGAAAAAATTGAACCCAAACCATCGAACCGGAACCAACGGTTCAAAACCAAACCTAGAACCGAACCAACTAAAAGTGATTCTCATTCCATAGTTCATAAAACCATTAACCGCCTATTCTGAATTGAAACTGACAGTTTATAACCGATTTACACCTCTAGCCATACGAACGTATTGGCATTAATTTCATAATCAACACCTTATCAAAAGCAAGGCTTTTGTAACACTAACAAGGAACACACTTCCAAGATTAAGTGATTTTATAGGTTTACTTATACACTATGGTTTCGGATTTATCAGGCAAAGACATAAATCATGGGGTGAGTGGCTATACATAGGCTTATAGCCATCTATTCTTTCTTTCAAAACGATATGAAAATTTGCTGTTAAGAAAGGGTTCTATAAGAAAATGTGATTGGTTCACATGGTAGTGGAAGTGATATTTCAAATTTCATGCATCTTGACGTTAAGTAGAAGTCATATGATCTCTTTAATGCCACCAAAATGATTTAAAATGTCAACTTCTATGATACCTCTAGGCATCTAGTATTATGAGGACAAATTGTGTTGGAACTTGTAGATATGCATCAAATTTAGGTTTTTTTTACTATCGATCAAGATTTTATTGAGTGATCTACTCATAAGAAGTGTTCAGCTAATTAATGCACTTTAATTACAACTGACGCATGCGAGAATGACAATAAGATTTTAGTCGATAAAGAGACGGTAGACCGAGTATCCTACCAATTACGAGCGATTATCAATCTTATCATGTATTTCCAAACTAATCACAGAATCTGTCCAACGTAGCACAAAGAAACATGAACTGAAACCTTGAATGCCTCAGGCATGCACAAGAGCTGAGGTGAAGATACCATAAAGCAGTCACAGCTTGTCTGGTGTTGCAGTCACAGTTTGTGTACTGTTGCAGTCTTTCTGGGTTGCTTCAGCTTTGCCACATCAAGCTTCATAACAATCGAGGAGGCCAACCAACCAAGCTTTTAAACCAGGCATGGTGTTGGTTCCTTCAAGGACAACTGGACACTAAAGTGAAACAATAATTCTCATGGCAAAGAATGGAATAGAACGTTCCTGCAATAATTTACTCTGCAAAAGCTGCAATGTTTTACTCAACTTTTTGTTTCATTAACTTGAAGAGGGAACCTTACAACAAAGATTAAAGCTACATATTCTACACTGTACAAGAAATTTCTCGTCAAAACTCAGCAGTCTCCAGCCTCCACTTTTTACCTGATTTAAACCATCGTGAAGGCACATTAAAATCATATCCTTGAGAGGTTCTATGCAGATGGGCAGTTAGAGCAATTGAAAAGGTAAAGAAATTAATTTTTGAAAATTATTCTGTCAATCTACATTTGCCCTAATAAGCTCAAGATGCCTGAATTAATATTCTTATATTTGTAAGATTCCAGGGCCAAATCTTGCTTTTGTAAATCAATTCACTATGCAATGTGCAGCAATCTATGGAACTTGCTGACAAACTCAGTGAACTATTACTGGTCATGCATATTGATTTTAATTCAGAATGTTAGAACGACGATCATCCACCTAAATCATATGAAATGAAAACAATCACTTGCTGCATCGCTAGCAAAGATCAAAGCTGAAACAAGATAAACTACTGATTTACGCTCCAAAGAATTTAAAATAACTGAGGTTGTGTGAATGTAGTAAACTGAATTTACAGATACCTGATTGAAAGGTGAACAACAAAGTTGACTTGATCATTTCTATCGTTCTAAACTATAGATCAACCGTAAACAGGTTGAAAACTCCCTTTCAATTCATCATAAAACCATCTGCAACAGAAAAATTTGAACTTATCAGGAACAGCCAAAACAGTTTTCATTTTCATAGAGAACATGACCAATGACAAACTCATAAACTTGGGATTAAGTGTTAATTTAGTGTTTATTCAACGTTGCCAGAGTAGAATTGAATCGACCAATTGGCATTCGGAAGAAAAGGCATATCACAAACATCAATAAGAATGACAGACAATCTTTTGAAAGAAGGACAAGCAGAGGAATTGCTGAAAATTAATTATGAGACATACTTGCAGAGGAAAACTGGTCTTGATCCATCTGTTGCCTCAGTTCCCATTCGAATCTGATTTTCAATATTTTCCTTGAACTTGTTATGGGGAAGAACTTCGCAAGGGCCCTGAATCAGGTCTGCCATGACACTGATTTGATGATTGGATTCATACACCTAGACAATAGGAACCATTAATATTTAAGAGGGACAGCTTATAGAAAAGACAATTCAGAAAACCATAAAGAACACTAAGATTATGAAGAATTTAGAAGGTTATATACGTATTATACAATTGTTATGCAACAATAGAGTTTCTATTACGAGATGAGAGCCAAAATGCCGGGCAATTGTGACTCACCTCATCGGTTTCAGGGGCACCTGGACGACCAACAACATCAGGTAAGTCACTGGGAAAGTAGCATTGATTCATGACAACCCACTTTGCCCCACTTTTGGTATCCTCCCACATGGCCTGCAATAAAACGTCAACTCCAAATTAGACACTCTTAACACTTCTTGTTCCAAAAGGTAACACAAGAGAAGTGTATGTTCCAGGAAACCAGGAACCAAGACCACAAATATTTAGCATTATCCATTTCAAAAGGACATTGTTGAGATATACTATAGCAAATCATTTTCATGGTTAATCAAGCACAAGGAAAAATTGAGCATTCACTTGCCTTGAGCTTATACGGCACCGATTTTTTATCGACAGAGCAAAAAAGAGCATAATCCTGAACTTTATATATTTTTCCACTAATGCAGCAAGACTCGTAAAATCTTTTCTCATCCTCAACTTTAAGTACATCACCAACCCATTCAACACTGCAAAGGCCATTACAAGACAATGCAGGATCTTTTCTAGCCTCACCCTCAAGTTCAGAACTTTCCACTGAAATTGTATTTGTGGCATCTTGAATTCTTTCCTTGACATTATCCCTTGAAGTACAATCACCCGTTCCCTTTACACCCTGTGACTCTTCAACCATTGGTTGAGAGACTGTAGAACTACTCAAAGGAACTTCAATAGAGTTTGACAAATCAGATTCGTCAATATCTCTTGACATCTCTGATGGATTGGAATGTTCAACATTGTTATGGATATTTTCAGATGACGGTGGTGGATGCTGCAAATTTGATTGCGATATTGAACTCTCTTTCTGTGCAGGTGATTCAGATACCTGAGGTTGCTGAGGGGTTCTTTCACCAGGCACGCCAGATTGGGGAATATCCACTGCCAATGAAGTTTTTGTTGACTCATTTACGGTAGCTTCAGCACCGATCTCCAAATTCACATCTTTTCCACTTGACATTGTGCTAATCCTTGAAAGTTCACCAGCACTAGAAGTTGCAGAAAAGGAGACTGAATCACCATGGTTACAGCTCTCAATACCAGATCCAGCAGGATTTTGCGAATCAGCGCTTCCATTTGAAGTCAATGACTCTGGATTTACCTTTGGATCAAGGACATCGCCTTTTTTCTGCGGTGATGCTTGAGCTACAGATTGGTTAGGAGAAGCTTTTGGTGGAGTTGCACTTCTCATGACACGGCCATATTTAGGAGGCAAAGGCTTCCCATTGCTTAATGCAGTGCACCTCGAGCAATGCCACTCACCTCTGGGAATTCCGTTTTGACTAGTAGATTCCAGGCATCTTAAGTGATACCCCTTCTCACAAGCATCGCAAAGAACTACACTTTCCACCTCATTCACTGTAACTTTGCACATTTGACAAGTCAAAGCTTTGCTCATATATTCTCTTGAAGGAGGATTCCAAGTTAGATGTTCATTCTGCTTTGGTTGCAAAATCTTTTGAACAATTTTAGCTATTTCAATATGATTATTCAAGAAAGCTGGTTGTTGCACATACTTCCCACCCTGATGTATGCTTGGGATATTTGCAGAAGCAGATTGTGTCACTGGTGATCTGAATGGTTGATCTCTTGCTGCTTGAGAGGTAGTCTGAGGTCCAGTTGTCTCAACAGTTCCCTCAGTTTTACGAATATTACCAGTTAGCACCTTGTTTTCTGGAGCAGATCTAGTTGTGTATGCAGAATGGGGCTGAATTGACCAAGTTGAAAAATTCACCGGTGAATTATTCACAGAAGCGTTCACTGCAATCATATAAATAAAAAGCTGAAATACTTACAACTATTAAAGAGATGAAGGAAACTCATGACAAAGGTACTATCAGATGTAAACATTCTGCAATCCTAAGACAGATTATTCTCGAGGCATTTGCCAAGATTTTATTTAAGATAATACTCTCACAAGCACGAAAAAAATACTCTAAAAAACCACCTAAATTTCCAATAGAGGGCATTACTAATCTGTACATGTTGAGTAAGAAACCAAAAAATGGATTACCTTGCACATGTGGAGTATAAACAGTTCCATTCGGTTTTCCCTCTGGTTTAACCTGTGTTTTTTCAACTCGTTGCAATGAATTGGATGGCTGATGTGTCACAGATATTGATGTTGCAGGTGGAACATAACCACCATGAGTTGAAGAAGCTGGAATTCCTGCAGAAGAATGTGGTGCAGCACTCATTTTATCAGATGGGAAAGCGCGGACATTGTGCATTGCCCCACGATTTTCTGAAGCAGCAGTAAAACTTTGTTGTGGTGCTTGAGGAGAATACGCATGTGAATGCGCACCCAACTTCTTGGATTCTTCCATCTGGAAAAAATAATATACATGAAACTACCATTACTCACAAATCATGCACTTCAACTCAGCACAAACCAACAAAACTGTTAAATACCAGTAAAAAGACGGATGAATAAATCGAACTAAACTCAATTTATGCATAAAACCATTTAAAGTACAAACTTGCAGATTCTCTCATTACCATTCAGACTAACTACACTTAAAACACATTGACATGCACTATTACAAAAGACCAATTGAAACTCATACTCCTCCTAAACCAATTACTAACAAAACCAAATCAAATCAGCACTTATAATTCCATCTACTTAGCCCTCACGATGCAAATCCAATCCTGCTTTCTGCAATTTAACCAAAAAAGAACAACCTCTAAACTCAAAAACAACATTAAAAACAACAAATTTTCATTTCTCACTCCACAAATTCAACCGAACCAACATCACTTAACCAACAAACACAAAACAAAACTGCACCTTTCTGCTTCTTCCTAATCATTTACATACTGAACAAAACCACAACTGATAAACACAAAAACAAAAAACACCAATTGAAGCAAAAACAAAACAAAAAAACTCTCCAAAAAGCTACCTTCTGCTTAGAAGTCAAGAACTTATCTTTAATGGAAACTCTCGGCGGGCCGCGAAAACCTAACCTCTCATCTCTCTTCACTCCAATCCCCAAATCCTCCATCAAACTCGCAACTTTCTCCCTCCCAAATACCTCCACAGGCGTATACTCCCTACATATCCCCACCAACTTCTCTCTCGCCTCCGCCATCAGCTCCATCTCCGCCGCCGTAGGAGCCTTTCCTCCACGCACCGCCGCCGTTGCCGACAAAACCATCACTATCTCCGCCACTCTACGTAAACTTTCATACCTTATTCTCTTATTCGTGGGGTCTTCGGGTAAGTCGGTCGATACGGGGCGTTTTGAGGGGAGAGTTTGGGGGTCTGAGTCCATGCGACGTCGTTCTGGTTTAAAATTAGAGACGTTGAGATGGAAAAGAAAGTGTTTTGGCGGGTAATTTTGGAGGTGGTGGTGATTTGTGAAGAGAGATTAATAATATGGAGAGATTGAGAGGATTTGATTTTGGGGTTTTTTTGTTTGTTTTTCTTTTTTTTAACTATTTGGAGAGGTCTTTATTTTTATCGTTTGGGTTTTGGGAGATTGGGTGAACCCGGTCGGTTCGGGTTACAAAAAGAGAAGTTTAGCTGGCATTAAGACGACTTGTCGTTTATTCTGCATGTAGGTCGTTCTGCGAATTAACTAGAAATTTAGACTTTAGTTAGCACTTATTCTCTGTTTTTTTATGTGTGAAAATTGATTTCGTTTGAAAAATATTTTTTTATGCTTTTAAATCTTGTTTTTTAAATTATATTTTTTGATATTCATGTTTAAATATTTAAAAATATAAAGAAGAATATAATTTTATATTTTAGATAAGAAAATATTTTTTTTTAAATATGTTAAGAATAATTACTATTTTTCTGTTAATTTTTAATCTATAATTTTGTTGACTTATTTTCCGTTGGTACCAATCGTTGAAAAATCAAGAAAATATTTTCTAAAAAATAAATTCCCCCAAACAAACGGAGTCTCAACGTTCGAAACGATATTTTGTTGTATATATGTTCGTGTATGTGTTTATAAACAAGGTTTGACCGTAATTGTTAAAGAATTTGAGATAATGGCACTAAAATAGCCTCTGATCATTTACAAAAGTGTTTATAAACAAAATTTGACACAAACTCGAGATCTCTTAGGATTATTCCTGATGTGCCAAGACAATTGCTGCATTTGAATCTAAAGATTGAAACTCAAAATCAGTGCAGCCTAAATGAAATTTTGTATAGGAGAAAGAATAATTTCATTCATGTACATGTTTATACACTGCATTTCCATAACGAGCTTCATATATACATCACCACCAGAAGCATCTAACTATATATGGTTGTGGTTGATTGCAGACTACACACAGTATGAACTCATCATTTTGTAAATGCCAGGTTGCTGCAAACAATGATCTTGGAATCTACGTAACCTATTTCAGCATTCTGAAGCGTAAATCCGCGGAGAAGCGGTAACGGTAATCCCCTCAGGAGATGTGAATTCAGATATGGAATGAAGACAGTTCTGACAAAAGTAAACATAACAGTCTGCACAAAAATACCAGACCAAATAGTTAAGTTCGTCGACTGTTGGAAATTGATGGATCTATCAGTCACATAAAAGGATGAATGATTCAAGCCGGACATACGAAATTGATTCCAGGCTAAGAACAAACAGGATTTCTCGCACAAACTCGATTATTTGTTTCGACATCAATCTACTCGAATGGCAGGATTTCTCACACAAACTCGATTATTTGTTTCGACATCAATCTACTCGAATGGTAGACTGTTCTGGTCAAAAACACATTTCGTCTGGCGAGCAATTGTTGTTATAATCGGTAGTCGAGCAGTAACATTAAGAGCAAGAAAATTCTATGCAGAAATGTTATTCGTACAATCTTACTGGCGCCATGATAATTGACATACCTGAAGTAGGTGCATATGCAAGTTACCAATTGTGCTCCACTTCAAAGATACTGTAAGATGTTTCATCTTAACAATGCCGCCTAAACGATTCCGTAAAATTCTTGGAGAAATGGAAGAATTAAGAACCTGGATCAGTAAAAACAGATTCAATATAAGCAAAGAAACAAAGAATAACCCAACAAGTCCCGAATGTGCAGAGAAATTCGATCAAACATACCAATGAGACGCAAGCAACTGGTATAACTTCATCGGCATCCAGCACGTTGACAATCACATCCAAATAAATGGTGGCCTCAATATTATTGTCCAAAATTCTAATGAATGGAGCAGAAGTAACTGATATATTAAGATTCATGTCATCATTTGGGAACTGCTTATATAGTTCAGGATAAATGAGTTTCCATGCTGCAGTATTAAAAATGGATTGATTCAGAAATTCATCAATTATCCAGTGCATATAACCTGCCTGGCCAAACATATCAATTCACAAATAGAACTGTTAGTTCAACTGCATAAAGCAAAAACATTAAATCATATACAAGTACAACTAAGTTCATGAAGAAAACATGATAGCAAGAAGCCTATCTCAAATAAACTATTCAAAAGACGCAAGTAAGTATTAACACAATCAAGATTGCATTGTGAAGATCTATCTGTTTCCTCTGAAAATCTCTGATACAGTTAGGCCGATTTTTACGCATATCTAGTGCAGAATGGAAAATAAATACAAATCTTCATAAGTTAATCATTTCAAAGATGAAAATCATGCACAGGAACTCACATTGAAGTATAACGCAGCAGCAGTATTAAAGACATTTTCATGTAGTGAAATCCCAATCATCTTGGCTGGATTTTTGCAAGAAACAGAGGTTTGCAGTCCATTGTAGTAATAATCAGGAACCAAAATGTTATCTGCTCCAACAAATAAACCATTGATTTCAAGCTCAATTGAAGAGTTACTCAGCGCAGGACTCTTCACGAAAGTAACATTCAATGCGGCAACATCATCAACAGGAATTTGTCTTGGAAGTGATTGCAATAGAGAATCAAGCTTAACAATCCCTTGTTTAATTTTCCCAGAAATAGCATCTTCTACTGCTGATCCTATTGGACCTTCAAAAGCATCAACCAACCTGAAAAATGAAATGGACAAGGTAGCAAGATTGCAGATATCAAGAAGGGAGACACTCGCAAAAAAAATGAAGCCATAAATGAACGGAAGCAGCAACAGCAACCTAAAGATGTAAAGAATGTTTCTTCAAATAGATTTCTAGTTCATGATGACCACCAGTGATGAAACAAGAAATATTTCTAAGGGGGCAAAAATATATGTTAAAAATAGTATAAAAAAAAATGCGGCAAGAAAGCGAAACTATAGAAAAATATAGCAAGAAGGGGCAAAACTACAGAAAAATTGATGATGAAAAGGAAATAAATAACTAGACACGACAAGGAGCGACCGACCCCTCGCCCCCTCTAATTCCGTCCCTAAATTGATCACTTACACTTGATAGAGCCACGATGCTCCTCCATCCAATTTAATAGAGATATCTTTAACATGACATCCACAATCCGAAAGAGAAACTCTCAGAGTTCCATCTTGTTCTTTTAAAGTTGCAGCAGCTCCCACTTCCATGTCATTGACCTTTATAGAACAAGAACAATCAATTGTACAAAAATCAAACGTTAATAGATAAAAAAATAAGACATCAGCAACAGAGTTACAGATGAAATCAATCAATATAACCTTTGGAGAATCAAATTGTAAGATAAGTACCTGAACTGTAGCATCACCACTATCTGAAACATCAACTAACCAAGTACTATAAGAATACTTCCACTTCAAGACCAGATTAGCTGCAGCAGAAGAAGCAACAAGAACAATACCTTCGTCTCCACTTTCAACATATGAGGAAGCTATACTCACGCTATAAATAGTAATATCAGACAGAACCATACGAACTTTGCCAATAAGTGGAATTTTAATTGACTTCTCGATGTCAGAAATCCGGACTGGAACTAATGAAGTCACTGCCTTTTCTATAATCACATCTTTGGCAAAGTCAACTCCATGGTTGGATAAAAGCAGTGATATGTGCCCTTCTTCATTGGACTCAAGTTGAGCACTTGAAGGAACCAATAATAATAATACAAGTAAGAACACTGTGAAAAATCTATGGTGTCCCATGATATTCAACAACATAACCTCGTAAAGAAATTGTCTAGATCATGCTAAAAAACAGAAAGATTCAACAGAAGGTAATATGTTGCAGAGCAATATTGAGCATGAAGAGTGATGCGTACGAAAATGGGGATTTGGTTTTGGCCTCTTGTTCATTATTGGACATTTATTGCGTCATATAAGCGAGAACCACGCGTCTGAAAGTGCGTAATCAAAGGTTGTACGTATAGAAGTCGATGATGTTGTCACTGTGTGGCTTGAAGGCGCGTGGTACTTGTTTTGAAGAGTTAGGAATCTTTGGCAAGATAATGGCACTAGTTGCCCAATTTCGATTAATTCCCTGAAACACTATTAACCGATGGAAAAGATTGATGATTACAATCATCCACAAGTAATCGGTTCAGAATTAGCGAAGCTTCAACCGAAATCGAATCTGGCTGATTTCAACAATTAGATTTTGTTTTTAGTTCTGCAACCGAGTTAAAATTAGGCCGGATTGATTTTAATTCGACGGTTCAGCTTTAATTTCCTTCTAAAAAATCAACCAAATCGCCAATTCGAAACCATAAACCATCTAACATAGGTAGTTCACGGTTCCTTGATTCATAAAACCAGAACCAAACCTAACCGGTCCTGCCGTTCAATTTTGAATTCTGATTTACAAACCGACAGTTCAAAATCAACGGTCTAAACTCCAGCTCGCTGATTCTGGCTCGAAACCTTCAACTTTACCGCTATCCGATCGGGTCTACTGTAGTCGATGATTCATTATAATACACAATGTTTTGCACAAAATCATGGAAGTTGGCACACAAGAAATGTAAATCCAAGAATCTAGGCGGGCCTAAACCCAAAAAGTCGGGCATCTGTAAATTCTGCAAATTCTTCGGGCATCGCATTCAGATTTTCTTCACATGCGACTGTGAACTCTTCTGCTTCATCATCAGAATAAATTGTACAGGGTTACAAAACGTAAAACTTTAACAAATTCGGATCATAAGAAATAATCAGGTGCTGGCTTCTTCGCAGGTGCACCTCTTGACTCCTGCAAAAGGCATTTTAGATTTTCAGAATGTTGCAGATATGACAGGAACTGCATTACACAAACATGGAAGCAGTATAAATCCCGGTATTTGTCAAAGATTATCAAATGCTCTTAAATAATCTTCACATTTAGCATCTTTTAACTTAACATGAAGAAACTCAAAGTCTGCATAGTTATAAATATGCATCACTTCACTCTCTAACAAGTTCAGAAACACTCATCAGCCTAGAGTCATCTTTTGCAAAATCGAACCATGCATTTCGCACCTCCAATATCATATTTATTAAAAAGAGGTCCAGTGCACTACAAAATATATGTGGCCAATCCATAATAATGCTTCAAAATGGTGTCAACGCATTAATTATTAATGCAGCCAATCAATTTCCCAGTTAGCTATTTGGATAGAACAAAATCCATTAGACATATAGACAAACCTGTGGAGCAGCATCAAACACACGAAATCTCTTGTTTAAGTTCTCATCCAGCTCAAGGATTGCTGCCACATTACCGCATCTGCACCATATCCAAAAAGAGGTGAACATTAGTTTAACACAAATCCGAGGAAGTAGGCATCAATGTTATATTTACCTGTAACAGTAATTCGGTGCCGACCAGACGGTAACTATTTGGTTATTAAACATCCATTTGTAGCCTTCCATTACCAACTGATGAGCACGGCATATGTAGTCAATGTTGTTTGAATGGTTGAAAGAATTTACCACACTGCCGCCAAATAAGAAACCAGCACCTCGGGGACTCAAACCCCAGCCATCCACAATATCTTCGGGATCTGACCAAAGGAGGTCACACATAGCACCGTCATGGGGTACTTCTTGCTTCCTATCAATTGTTCGGATCTGGAAAAAGTGGATGTCAGCAGTCCCTCCAAAAAAAAAACTTAGCATGTAATGAGTCATCTGACCTGATCCAAAGTCGAAATGGCTGGAGAAAGACCACCATGGACACTAAAAATTTTGTTCTCAATGAGAGCTGATAAACTGTGCAAAGCAGAATTAAAGTTCATGAGTAATAAAAAAAAAAAGAAGAAACAAAGAAAACAGAAACAACAGAAACGAAGCAAACAAAAGTAATGGCAACAGGAAGTTAAAGACTAAGAGAGGACATCTTGCATTGCACTTAATTATTTTCTCATTTAAGATAAGAATTGCCAAAAAAAGGATAACTATAATGTTCAAACAAAGACATCTTGTTTATTTAACATGCCATTAGCATACCTTAAATAATCAAAAATGTCGGTACAGTATCTCCAAACATTTACCGAGCCATATTTACGTAGACACTCGTCATAAAACCCATATACCTGTCAAGAGAAGAGAAACAACTGATAAGTTTTACACACAGGAAACTGGAAAAAATGCAGTAGCCACTGAAGAAATTTAACCTGTGTTATCTGACGGCTCTCATGGTTTCCTCTAATGAGTGTTATTCTATCAGGATATCTAACCTGATAAGCCCAAAAAACAAAAGGAGTAATAAGCTTAACTAATGCTATGCTTCATCATAAATAGATAAGAAGTAACAAAAAAGTTGTTCACAATATCCATTAAATTGAGACCCATCTAATATGGCTAACAAATCAAAGAAGTAGGGGCCTCAGTTTCCAATAAGTAGTGTGAATACCTTCAGGGCAAGTAGAAGCAGGAATGTCTCAACAGAATAAAACCCTCTATCGACAAAATCTCCAAGAAACAGGTAATTAGTCTTTGGACAATCGCCTCCAACTTTGAACAGCTCTTTCATGTCGTAAAACTGGCCATGGATATCTCCACAAATCTATTCAAAATAAGAACAATAGATCTAAGCACTGATATTCAAAAAAAAAAAAACAACACCATTGCACTACAAAACAATTCGGCATAGTAGCATGTTAATTTATCTTTTGGCAGATCGATTGATAATTAGTCAGCAGGGTAACATAGCAAGATGAAGCAGGTGGAACACATTTAAAATGGTGATAACCTCACGGCAACCATCTTCCTCAGGTAAAGTTTTCTCAAACCTAAGTAACAACAACAAGATCATAGCACGAACAAGGAATTTATGGACGACTAAATTGAACATGTAGGAAGTATAATCAAACCAACAAGCTCATTCCTCGTAGCCCATTGGTACTCGAGTAAACTTTACAGTGCTAAACAATCATGGGCTCGACTTCCATAGGTGCCAAACAAACATATACAGAAGCATTACTTAACATGTCATACACACACATTCAACCACAAAGCTCGAAACTTCCACAATGCAAACCCTAATAAACCACCAAACTACATAATTATTTCAAACAAAACATCTTTTCAAACCAATCAAATAACAAATTTCCCTAATTCACAACTTTCATTCGAAACCCTAACTCCAATTAATCCCAACAATTACTCCTCCAATACAAACAAATTAAACTCGCCACAAACTATCCCATACCAAAATACGTATAAATCTACGAAAAACTTATGCACGGAAAATAGAATACAAAAAAAAAAAGTTGAGAGTAATTACAGTGACAGGAGCATCAACGCGTTGCACGTTACTTTCTTCAACGAGGATTTCCATAGCTTTAAGACAAAGAGCTTTGACTTCTGATTCTTTTAACGGTTCACATTTTTTCAACTGCTCAATTTGTCTGTCCAAATCCGACATCGCGAGTGAATCTGTTTGCTTTTTAATTGGTTCGTAATAATAATAAAGTAATGATTGGGGAATTTGTTTATGGTGTGTGGTGTTGTGTATTTACAGGTCGTGTTTGAGTGATGTAGTAGAGTTTGTATTTTCACTCTGGTTCGCTTCTTTTTTTGTGGATTCCCTCGTCTCGAGAATACGGTGCCGTTTTGGTTTCTGTGGTTTGAGAGTGATGTCGTTTGGTGTTTTGTGGATTGAGTGTGATGTGCCGTTTGGACACTGTCATTTGATTTTTGTTTACACCAAAAATTTGGTCCATGTTCACGGAGTTGTTTAAGGAGACTAATTGAGGCAGTGAATCTCAGTCGTTCGATTCAGTGAAAATAAATATGAGCATTTAATTTATTCAGTAAAAGCTGTTTTAATTTTACGTAATTTGTACATTTTTAATTAAATGAAGAAGGAGTCTGACAAATCGAAATCCAAAAACATGAGATATGATCAGTATACTTAATCTTAAAGTTTAACTTTTCATGAATAACCGTTTTTTAAATCTATGTCATCATATGCAATCTCTTCAAACTTATTCCAAAAATCCACAAAGCATCCACACGTTAATCAATTTGTGATTCGTTGTGGATATATTGTGAATATCATTTTTTATAAATGTTCACAACATATCCACAAAGCATCCACACATTGATCAATTTGTGGATGCATTGTGGATATGTCGTGAACATTTATTTTTTTATAAATATGCACACGATATCCACAAAACATCCACACATATAATAAATATTCACAACACATTCACAAAGCATCTACACATACAAATTGTCCATACATAATGTGTCACTAAAACTCTAGGCACCAATTAATAAAGACTTCATCTACAAATTATTCACACTTTATTCACAACTTATCCACAAATAGTATCTTTTCTAATTTACAGTCATAATATTTTTTTTTTGAATAGTTAATATATTTAAAGAATATAAAGTTAGCAAGAGAAAGAGAATTTGAGACAATTTATTTTTCCTTATTAATAATGAGAGACAAATATTACGCAAAGAATGATATTATAGAGAAAGTAAGTGATTATAATTATAAATTTGTCATGATTGAGATAATTAAGTTGGACTTTATTTTAAAACACAACAGTGGATTAATTCTTCTATAATGATTCCAGTTCTTATTGTCAAAAAAAAAATACCTGATTTTGCTTGGACAAGACGACTGGATAGTCACACAAACGTGTCGGAAAAGAAGCGAGGAAAAGAAAAAGGAGAGATTATTTTGGTTCTATTTGGATGAATGAATTTTAGCTTGGAGATTCAATTTATATAATATGGTATTTTTTAAGAAAAATTTTACTTTGATGGTATTTAAGGAATTTGTTTTGAGTTGCGGGAGAAAAAAAAAATAGAAACTTTAATATGTTATATATGTTATGGCAATGTCCAAACCACACATAAGTGGCCATTAGAAGTGGGAGCACCCAGACCAATATTTGTCACCGGGCAACATGACCAGACTAAAGAGACCAGACCAATAGTGGCTACTGAACCTAGGGTGTCCAAACGGTTAATTCGGTC
>CANYCX012641499.1:0-10391 GCA_948193385.1 Breynia disticha f. nivosa
GAGTAGAACTTTAACTAAAAATTTAACAATCACATTTATGTATTCATTTTCAACTTATGATTTTTTTGCTTACGAGTTTAGGTTCAATCGGGCAAGGGTAATTTTTACAACATATGAAATCATACCTTGATATCATTGCACATTGTTAGTAATTCTGAAAAAAAAATTTTCCTTTGAGTTAGACACAAATATTTGCAAAATAGTAAAAGTATATTAATTGTAAATAGTTGTGGAATAAAAATAAAGACTCACACAACATTAGTTTGACGTGCTTAAAAATGGGGATACGACTTGGAATACAAAAATGCCTAGTTATTTAAATCAAAAGATCACATATTTTTCTAAAGGTCATTACCAGTTATGTTTATGTAGTTGAATCAATACACTCGACTACATAAATCATCACTAGCCAGAAACTACAAGTTGCTAACAGTTGTTGAATATTTGATTAACAAGCAACCCCCCATCACCACACTTTAGAACAATACATTGCCCTCAATGTATAAAAGAATAGAGATGAATTAAGGGTGAATAAATTGAAAAATGGCAGAAACTTCCCTGAAGACTCAGTTGTGAGAAGTGTGTAGAAGATGCCTAATCCTGCACTTGTCGACTGGAAGAAAGAGATATTGAAGAAGGGAACGAGTAATAAACATAAATGCATAAAGTTCTCTAGTACATGAGTCTTGAAAATAAAAGAACAAAGATAAAAAGAAAAAAAACTAAAATAAAATAAAAAAAATGAAATAAGAAATAAAACAAAAGGAAAACAACTAAATAAAACAAAATAAAAACGAAAGGAAGAACAAGTCTAGGGGCGCAACTTCAGTCAGCTGCGGGCATATCGTCCTCCTCTGCTTCGTCGTCCTCCTCCTCTGATGAATAATAGGATGGCGCTGGCGGTGGCCCGAAGTAGGGCTGGTACGGGACATAGTATGGATACAACTCTGGTGGGGCAACGTAGGGAGTTGGCCGGATGTTAAGGTGCTGGAAGAGCTGAACAGCCTGGTGCTCCATCGCGAGTATGTGGGCTGACTGTGCCCGCTGCTATATCTGTATGGTCTCTAGTCGCCGATCCATAGTCAGCTGCCTCTGCTATATAGCAGCTAAAGTAGAACTAATTTGGTCTAGCTGTGAGGGCTGACTAGGCTGCTGTGGCGGCACAGACGCCGCTGGAACAGGCACCTCATCTGGGTGGTCCTCCTCTGCTGCTGGGGGGTCCATCTCTGGCTTCGGATACTCATCCTCATCAACCCTCCTCAGTCGGAACTGCCAGACACCATTAATCTTAACTCTCTCCACCAACCTCATCCGCCGGAGCACTCTAAGATCCAAGTGCTCTATGGGAGTCATCAGAAACATCTCCGGCATTCGCTGAAAGCGGTAGAGCCCCAATACTATCCTCGTCGCGTAGTGTCCAGAGTAAATCCCTGTGATCCGTGTCTGAGTAAGCTAATCGCAAAGAGACTTGGCTAGTAGATAAGCAATGTTGACCGGTACACCTTTGTCCATACTATAGAGGCAAAGTAAGTCCTGAAAAGTAACATTACCTGCGCTTTCCCGCCTCGGGTAAAGGGTAGTGGTTATAACTCGGTGTACGTATCACAAGGCAGGTGAATGTATCTGAGATGCCTTGGACCTGCTCAATGTTCAATCAATTCCTGAGCTGCCTCTGGAGTCTTACTGTTCAATGTTCCACCAGTTGCTGCATTAATATACTGCCTAGTTCTCTAGTTTAAACCACTATAAAAAGTCTGAACTTGCATCCAAGTGGGCAATCCATGGTGTGGACATCTGTGTAGTAAATCCTTAAATCTCTCCCAAGTATCATATAAAGTTTCTGACTCCAATTGAGCATAATAGGATATATCATTCCTAAGTTTGGCTGTCTTGGCAAGAGGAAAATATTTTGCCAAGAACCATTCAGCCAAAACATCCCAAGTATCTATGGATCCTCTTGGTAGAGAGTTAAGCCATTGCTTTGCACGCACCCTCAAAGAAAAGGGAAACAACCTCAACCTGATGGCGTCATCTGAAACTCCATTAATCTTGAAGGTGTCACAGATTTCCAGGAAATTTGAAAGATGGGCATTGGGATCCTCATCCTGTAAGCCATCAAACTGCACATATTGCTGAACCATCTGAATGACATTCGGCTTAATTTCAATGTTGTTAGCCACCACTATTGGTTGGACTATGCTAGATGTGGTCCCTGTCATATCCGGTCGAGCATAGTCAAACATTGTACTTTGATTCTGATCGCCCATGGTATGAGTAACTGAATGTTTCGAGTCCGAATCGCTTTGGCTTTTGAGATCAATTGTGGTTTCTCTCAATAACTGTTCGCGACGTCGTAGAAGAACAGTGCGTTCAATTTCAGGATCTGTTTTGACAAGGTTGGAATTGTCGCTCCTGGTCATAAACTACCTATAAACCTAAAATAACTCAAAAACAGAAACAAAATCCAAGCGTAAATTCCAAGGAAAGACAAAGGAACAAAATAAAGAAATTAACACAAATAAAAAAATGATTAGAGTAATAACTAGATTGAGTTCCTAATATTGAACTATCCCCGACAATGGCGCCAAAAACTTGATGCGAAATTTCTGCACTTAACTATTACCAGAATCCGCTAGGCAAGTATGCCTATCGACTAGCAATATAGCTACAGAGTATTGGATGTCGATCCCACGAAGATAGTCAAGTACTACTAATATCAATCTAAATTATTATATAACCAGAGCAAATTCGAGCTGTAAAATTAACTAATTATTGAAATTAAAACTAAATTAAACAGCTGACAGTAGGAAAAATAATGACAAAGGAAACAAAGTGGATTAATTCAATTGGGAAGAAACAGATACCTAGACTCGACTCCTCCTATGATTTCATGCGTCTATGACTCGATTAATAAGGGTAATTAATGAATATGGAACCGCGGGAACGTCTATTATTTGTTAAAATATCTCTCGATTAGATTAACAACTAAGATAAAGTTGATTAGCCAAAATCTCTTCTAGACTAAAACCCCTAATCCAGCATTAAGTTTTATACGTTCCTCTATTATCATTACAC
The DNA here is from genome assembly GCA_948193385.1 of Breynia disticha f. nivosa. Classification (NCBI taxonomy): domain Eukaryota; kingdom Viridiplantae; phylum Streptophyta; class Magnoliopsida; order Malpighiales; family Phyllanthaceae; genus Breynia; species Breynia disticha. Next base: position 3,076 of record CANYCX012641499.1, read on the forward strand.
CAATACGGAGGATTTCTGTAATTCTATCTCTAGAATTGCAGGCAACTCCTTTCAATTATGGGAGACCTAATTTACAAGATGGTTTCTCAACCTATTCATGCAAAGTCATTTAAACCATTCAAACCACAATTGAATACTAATAAAATTCATTAAAACAACAAATAAATCAAGTTATAACCCGCAATCCTTCATAGGGCTCGTCTAATCTAGATATCCAAAGCAACTTAGTTCATGTTGAAACTAAGTTAACCAACAAAACTAAAGATATCCATTCAACAAATAGGAAACTCATTAAACTTCTTACAAAAGCAACAAGTCGACTATCGAGCACATAAATTTTCACTCTGGTAGGCCTCCGGCTTGAATCTCCGTTTCTCTTCGCTTTGCAATTGGTTCACCTGGTCGCCAAAGCTTTGAAACTGTCTAACCCCCTCTTTCTATCATAAAATATCTCATATAATAGGGTTATTTTCGAGCCCTTAAGTTGGAAACAGCCATTGGGAACGACCATAGCCCGTTTCGACAGGCCGTTTTTATGGGAACAACCACGGGAACAGCTAGGATGCCCGTTTCTTGTGGCCGTTTTGGACGTCGTGTTGGAAACTGTTGGGTCGAACAACCAGGCTTCCCGTTCTAAGGCCGTTCTCGACGTGAACAGTGTTGGAAACGGCTAACTGGCCATTTTTCTTGGCGGTTCTCACTGAAGGCATTTCATTTTCCTCGATTTTCGCTCCGTTTTGACCCATATTTTGCCTTTTCTGCTCCAAACTCCGTGAATGAACTAAAGATATAAAAATGAATAGAATTACGTAGATATCTTGCCGAAGTTCACCTAAAAACCAGAGAAATGCCTTGAAAATATATCAAAATATATGAATAAAACGACATTTATCAATAACCAAAAAAACAGAATTTGTGAGTTCAAAGACTTAGTAAGCATATACCTCGTACGATACTTACCTAACCATATATAGTCTAAAACTCTCGTCTGTTGATTAACTATAATGCCCCAAAAATTTTAACCTAAATTATGTGAAAAACAATGAAGAGTATAGTGGCAAACGACCTAAGGAACAGTTTGCCAAAATTGTTCCCCAAACCGTTTTGAAAACAGACAGCAAATTGTAACGCACTGAAAATGATGGAAACGGTTAACCAAACAGTTTGATTAAACCATTTGGCAAATCGTTTTGACCTGATGTGTTTTAAAAAAACAGACCGCATGAGACATTTTGGAAGGATAGAATAAAACCCTACACCAGTGACCCGACTACTCTTTGTACCCCATCATATAAACCTTTCACTATAAGGCCAAAAACCATAGAATCCCACTCTAAAAATGCTAAATCTAACGATTCTAGGCTTAAGGAAGAGAGTGTTTGGTGATTCTCTTCGAAAAGGGCAAGATAAGCCTTAATCTTACGTTTGATTTTTATGAGATTTGAGTCTAGGGTTTGAGAAATAGATGTGTTTTTTATGGATTAGGATTAATGGGAGTAATATGGGTAATAACCAACCAAGAATAAAGGGTTAAGAAGAGAATTAAGATTTTAGGATTTGGGTAATTTGGGGGTTTTCTTGAGGAATACAAATAAGAATTTGAAATTTAGTGTAAATGTGTGGTTAATGTGAGAAATGTAACTTAATTAGTGAAGGAGATAGTGTTTGGGACCCAGAGCAGAGTTGAACGACGAGCCAACTTTATAGAATTGAGGTAAGTGCATCGAATAACACTTAACATTGTATGTCTTGCATCTGTGTGGTTAATTATATTTGGTAAATGTATATTGGTTACAAATGATAAGAATATTATGTGGTGTGAATGTAAAGTGCAAGTGTGAAAAATGTTGCAATGTGTGCAAATTGTGTTTTGATATTGCTTTATGGTACTATTGGTGATTTTATGAGAAAACGCTAATGAGTGCGCATTGTGATATATGGTGTGATTTTTGAAAGGATGAAGTTATGTGGAAATCATATGGATAATATGACTTGCATGATAATGTATTGAAATAAGTGTGCCAAACTCTATTGTTGAGCATGTGTGGCTTATAATGTGAATTGTTATATATTGAGGTTTGTGGGTATTGCTTGAGATATCCTTATGTTTGGAAAATCACATGTTAATGAATGTTTGAAATGTTACAAAGTGAATTCCACATATTAATTATGATTGACTAGGTGAAAACCTTAAACTGAGGATGAAATTGGGAATGCTTGATTCGCATTTATTCATGTCATTATTGGAATTCACATGAGCATAGTGCATGTTCATGATTTGTGGATGAAAAAGGGGGATTAGCCCAATGAAGTGAAAGGAACAGAGCGAGAGCTCCATTTAAGAAAATAAAAGAAGAGGATTAACCCAATTGAAACAAAAGAGCATTGGCTTGTTGTTGAACATGAATAGGGATTAGCCAAAGGAAAAAAGTGCTAAATAGGGTGAGAGCTCCTTGGCCATAATTGGCTCTGGGCTGGGCTCAAAGGAAAGCAAGCAAGAGCTTGGCTTGTGGAAAGAAAATGGGAGATTAGCCTAAATTAAAAGTAATGAGAGCAAAAGGCTCTAAGAGAAGTGTTAAGAGTCTCCAGGGCATGCATTGCACTGCATGTGATGCATTGGCATTTCATTCTTGCATCCATTGTGATCCATTGAAAGTTATTTGTACGCATTAAGATAATGGATGCTATGCGATTATCAAAGTATGATGTAGAAGTGTTAATGTTGTTAATATATGTATATGTTGGATTGATTTATGACAAAAACACCAAAATGACATGTTGATCATGTACATGGATGATATTATGGATTTTATGGTTTACCTGTGCGAGTTAAAGTAACTTGGATTGATATATGGCATGTTTATGTGGAAATGCATTAGCATTTCAATTACATTGCATTCATTGTGCTAAATGAGATGGTATGGGTAAAAAAGAATGCTATGAGGTAATTAAAGGACCGTTTTGGTTTGACCCTTATTGATGGGTGCATACATGTTTGTTGTGGATATACTCATTGATGAACATATGTGTATGAAAGTAATGTATGTTATGAGTGGTATTAATGGTATAAAATGGATTAAGGTGGCTTGGATAGTTGTGATCATATGTGTGTATTGATGTTGTGAATGGAAGAGATAAATAATGTGAATGAATAAGACAATGAATTTTCTTATATTCTTGATCTAAAGGAAATTTCAAAAAAAATGAAATGTGGTAATGGATGGTTGTGTATGGATCATAGGACAAGTTGATATAACTTCAGTTATGAATATGATATTTGAATAAACATAGGGATTAACTAGTAAGTGGTTGTTGAGTGAATTGGACAGAGTATACATTAACTCATATTATGGATTGTGAACGTGGTATGAAAATGAATTGTTGTGGAATGGCTTAAAGAAATGTAAATGAAATGGTAAAAGTGTGAATATTAAGTGTGAAAATGATGGTTGTGGGTTAGTTTATATGAGTGTGAACTTGGATGATTGTTTTGATTGATGTGTATTGTGTTAAGTTGCTGAAATCAACAGGAAGCAGGGAGAATGGTCTTGGAAACGGTTTGTGCAAAATGTTCCCCAAACAGTTCCACTTCTAGAGACTTTTTGGAAGGGAAACAGGATCTAGAACGGTTTGCATAAACTGTTCTGCAAACTATTTCACTTTTAGAGACATTTTGGGGAGACAAAACGGGTTTGGGAATGGTTTGTAGAAATCGCTTCCCAAACCGTTTCAATTACATAAACTTTTAGAAAGGGGAAACAGTATGGAGAACGGGTTACCTATACCATTCCCTGGACCGTTCCCATGCACTGAACAGTATGGAAAAAAAATTTAAAGGATGGATAACAAAATGTAGTAACATCTTGTGAGGCTCTGAGCTAAGGAACAATTAAGAATAAGGTTTCCTTACAATGAATAATGTACTAATGCTTACTTGAAGTAAATGTTGAATTAGGATGATTCCTTTTTCCATAACACGAAAAACACCTAAAGCACTTTACCAACGAGCACTTATGCATTAACTACCTTGGTAAGTGTTGTAGGTGTACTTACTGGGTATCTTTATACTCACATGCATGTGTGCTTGTGTAATGTGTGCAGAGTGACAAATATTAGCAAAGTCACTACATTTTGGCAGTGCTTAGTGATGCGATACTAAAAGAAGGTCGAGCTCCTTAGTTTATGGGATTTTGATATTGTTATTCTTCTATACGTACCTTAGTATAGGTGTGATTTACAAATGTTTTATGTAAATATTTTTCCTATAGCTTGTGCGAGTTTAAAATATGTTTTTTATTTGACCGATCAAGGGTCAAAACTTTTAAGTAGCGCATGATGTATTTCATCCTCTTTGCTTGCCACCTACTTGTTTTAAAAATAAAAAATAGTTTCCAAAATTCTAATTTATTTAAAAATGAGTTTTTGAAATTTGGGCGCGACATTAACACACATAATTATCCAGTTAAGGTATAATCGCCTATCATATGAATTATTATAGGAAGAAACCCAATCTACCCACTCTAATTACCATTTATTGTTCTCATTTTGCTCTTTACAACCCTAATTTAACCTTAGCATGTATGCAGGGTACATTAAACTTGACTTAGCACATAAAAAAACAAATTAACACCAAGATAAAAACCATTACATATTTTCATACATTCGTCTAGCGACTCATTTATTCCAATTACAATTCATGTGAACAATAGTTACCATGTTCGTTCTTACTCATTTGGTTATTGGTTACCACACATTATTCATGCGCATTAGATGGAAATCCTCCACCCTTGAATCATAACACTTTTAATCCTCACTTTGTAATTATTACATGCTTAGCAATGTTTTCAACCTATACCCCATTTACGCTACTTTGTATCACATCTAAGTAACGTCAACCAAACCAAATTCGCATCTTAATCACCCTAAATAAATGTATATATATGTTGACTTCCTGTAATGCCCCAAAAAATATAACTGAAATTCTGCGTAAAAATTTGCAATTAGTAGGTGAGAATGGCCTGGGAAATGGTCTAGTTAAACTGTTCCTTAAACCGTTCCCCACACTGACAAGCACTTTGAATATCACGTCAAATAGTGCTAAACGATTAGGCAAACGATTTAGGAAAATCGTTTGACAAACCATTTGGGTTTGACAGTCTTTTAAAATCAGAATTGCGTCTGAGAAGATTGGAGAGAGAAACTTTATTTCTTTTGCTTTGTGTTTAACCCTAATGGATCCCAGCTGAACCCTCCTTTTCGTACCTCCAGCCACCCTTCTAAGACCATTAGAAAGGCACCAAACTTGATCCCTCACACTTAGATTTACTTAAACCCACAACGGAGGCACGTCATAAACTTGAGTCGACTAAAAAGCAAGCTAATATTCTTGATCTAAGTGTTGTTCTGTGTAGTAAATAAGGATTTGAGTGAGTATGTGGGTTGTTATGGAGTTCTAGATGTGTTTAGTGTGAGTTAAGGGGGTTCTTGTGTAGGAATCCTATAATGGGTAAGATTTAACATGTTTTGGCAAAAGGGAAAGGGATTTAGGGAATTGATTGTGTAAGAATCCCAAAATGGGTTAGATTTAACATGTTGTGAAATCATCATAAGTGTGTTGTAATGGCTTAATTGCAGTGTTTTGACTAGCTTGATGGCGTTAATGTGTTTGATAATGGATTGGAAATGTGTTACATTTCATTTATTCATGTCATGTGGATATGTCATGAGCATTATTGTGTGTTCATGAAAGGGGTATTGCCAAAATGAGCAAAAGCTCACCATTAAGGGGTATTGCCAATCGAGCAAAAGCTCATAATAAAGGGGAATTGCCAATCGAGTGAAAGCACACAATTTAAGGGGTATTACGAACAAGCAAAAGCTCACAATAAAGGGGAATTGCCAATTTATGAGAGTGGACTCTCTCATGTGCACAATTAATAAATAAAGACCCTTGGGCATGAATTTGTGTGAATTACATCTGCATTGGTATTTATGAGAGCATTCAATCATGTTTGTCTTGTTGTAGTTATGTCTTTGGAATGAAGAACATGTGCTTGGTTGATGTTCTGGAATGGTTAATTGTGGGAATATGGATGTTGTGTGAATTGGTTATGGAGTGTTAATGAATGATTGCTTGTATTAAAGATGTGATGGACTATGCATAGTTAGAAGTGTAATGGCTATATGATGGGATTGTTTGTGTGAAATTTGTGTGATGAATGCTACTGGTTTTAGGACTCTGCAGGTTAAAAAGGATTAAGGAAGAATTTATATAAACTGTTTCCCAAACCGTTCCACTTCTAAAGAATTTTAAGAAGGATGAAATGTATTATGGAACTATTTATGTAAACTGTTTCCCAAACCGTTTCACTTTCATAGAATTTTATGAAGGACCAAAGAGATTAGGAAACGGTTTATGTAAACTATTTCCCAAACCGTTTCACTTCTAGGGAATTTTTAAGAAGGTAGAATGGGTTGGAGAATGATTTACATAAACTGTTCCTCAGATCGTTCTTGTTCAAGAAACATTGTAAAACAAGAAGTTCTTAAGAAGCAAGATGTATCGATAATTGATCTAGTGTATGGCAACTAGGTATAATAAAGCTTTAGAGTTCTTTACCTTGGAAAACACACTAATGAATGATGAAATATAAGTTGTTAGGGTGTTTTTTCTTTTTCTCGGATAATACATTAATGTATATTGAATTAGATAATGTAGGATGAATTCCCTATCCTTAATCTCTAAACACCTAACACATTTTACCAACGAGTACTTAAGAATTAACTACCTTGGTAGGTGTACTTACTGGGTATTTAGTTACTCACGTGCATGAGTTTTTTGGGATGATTATACAGAGCGATAGTAGATACGATCAGGGCTCTCTTTCGGTGAACTCGGGAGGTGATATGACGACAATTTAGGTTGGCTCCTTAGTCTAATTTTGAGGATTATACTTGATCACCCACTTTTGAACATCTATACGTACTTTAGTTTAGAAAAATGATTTGCATACAAATTGATTGAAAATCGAACCATTGCTTATGCATTACCATTTGTATGCGACCGGACTTGATCAAGCTTTTAATGAAATGTATTTACCTATTTTTCCTTTGCTTGATTTGTTGTTGCGTGTAAAATGGTTGCCAAATCATTTATTTTATCGAAAATGAGTTTTACGAATTTAAGCGTCACATTTAGTGGTATCAGAACAGGGATTAGAATTCCCTACTGACTATGCCAAAATTGATTCTTCCATCATGTTTTTGAAAAATAAAGTGGGTTAGTGTTGATTTTTGTTTACGAATGGATGTGACGC